>SJYT01081474.1:263425-282631 GCA_006410635.1 Cephalophus harveyi | reverse complement strand
ATATATATATATATATATATATATATATATGAAGGGTTATGAACAGAACACAGCATCTATGAAGCTGATTATAATTATTATTTTTAGATCTTTTGATGATAAGTTACATCAATAAATTCTCTAAAGATTGAATGCTCTTTTCAAAAGTAGAATAAACTTCATGTCTCGTTATTTAGTCACTGAGTCATGTCTGACTCTTTTGCGACCCCGTGAACTACAGCCCACCAGGCTCCTCTGTCCATCGGATTTCCCAGGCAAGAGTACTGGAGTGGGTTGCCTTTACCTTCTTCAGGGGATCTTCCTGACCCAGGGATCGAACGTGCGTCTCCTCCCGGCAGGCAGATTCCTTACCACTGAGAATAAACTTCTATCACAGCAAAAGCTGCTCCTTGGTGAATTTTGGTGGGAGGAAAGGGTAGGTTTGTAAACTTTCTCTATTTCTTCTGGAGGAAATTGGCCTGTTTCAACTTTCTATGTCTTCTGAAGTCAGTTTGGTAAACTGCATTTTCCTCAAAAAGTATCCATTTCATCTATGGCTCCAATTTAATTTCTATGAAGTTATGTGATATATAGCCTGTGTTTCCAAGGCTTTGCCATCCTTGGGCAACTCTATCCACCCACCCATTCCCTGTCAAGGTACTTTTTGTTTCTTTTCTTCCCCCAGTGAGTAAAAATGATTTCCCTATCTGGTTCCATATACAGAATATAGGCACAAGGAAGGGTGGGAGTCAAGTATTTTGGTTACTTTATTCCAAGAAACTTGCATATCTCTTGCAACGCAGTTAGTCCTTCATATATGTCTGTCTAGTTCTCTCTTTCAGTGAAAGATGGAGGAACAGTGTTTCATTGAGGGTAAAGGATACAAACAATAAGCCTATATCAACTAGGGACAAGTTTAGAATTAGACAATTTTTATATCTTAAATTCCAGTGAAAGTGTTAGTCTCTCAGTCACGTCTGCCTCTTTGCAACTCCAGGGACTGTATCCTGCCAGGATCCTCTGTTCATGTGATTCTCCAGGCAAGAATATAAAAGTGGGTTGCCATTCCCTTCTCCACAGGATCTTTTGGGCCCAGGGATAAAACCCAGGTCTCCTACATGGCAGACAGATTATTGTCTGAACCCCCAGGGAAGCCCCCTTAAATTCTAGAAAGCGAGCAAATCTACTTTCTGTTTTCTTCTCCATTTTTTGCCAGCCAAGAGCAAAGCTATTGATAGAATACAGATAGTGAGTGATTAAAGACAAAAAGAGATAGGGAAAAGGAGAGTTTTTGACATGGTTCCTGTTCTCAGATACTCCCGTTCTGAGCATCAAAGTAGACAGCAGAGCTTTCATCTCATTCTCATGCCTCCTCTCAACTTTCTACCTAGTTCATGCTTTTAGTAGAAAGGTGTTTGCAGTTATTGACATTTTGCAAACATGCCTAAAAATTGCTTACAATAATTTCTTCTTCAACTGGAATTACTGATCTGTAAAATGTTTCTGTATTATCTCATGGGCATGCATTCCAGTCTTATGCCACTTGATCTGGTATATAAAGAGCCAGTTTATTAGATGACCACAGATAACGGAGGACACGTAGAGGAGTGTGAATCTGCGTCTGTAACTGAGTCTGGATGAGAATTCTATCTTTAGGAGCCAAGAAGATGAATGAGTAAAAATATGATAGATACAAATAGCAGGGTCCATTACACAATAAGAGGATATTACCAGACATGTGATGAAGATAAATTTGACTGCATGTCAAGGGTATCATGTTATTGCCTCTAATCTATCATCTAGTTAACGATATTTCTATGGAAACATTAAAAGAAATTAAGCTACTAAAACCTGAAAACAGATTTGACAGCTACATGTAACAAAAGAAAAATATCAAGATTTTTCTGAAATATGTGTCATAATTTAGCAAGTCATGTTAATTACTAGTTAAGTGCTTAATCTATATATTATAGATGGATAAAGATATTATTGTTAAAATTAATAACATGTATTTATATTGGTTAAGGTTGACCTATGTTACGTGGAGAATATGCTGGAGAAATCCGACTTTGTTCTATCACTAACGAGTAAAGCACATCTTTCAATGTGCCAGACTACTTCTGTGGAACAAATGATCCACTTCTTGGGAGTTCTGTTAATTCTTTTAGGCCAAACTGTGTGTGGAGTTATTAAGTTTCCTTAAAATTGTCTTACCAGTGCAATGTACACAATTAATATTCAAGAAGTGCTTTATCAGACTAATAAAAGCACATTAAATGGCTTTCCATTGGCTTCAACAAAGTTGAATTTGGCCTGGATATTTAGAATCTATTAGGCTGTCTCTTATACACATCTATCTAAATTATTGTAGAAAGTGAATAAGTAAGAATAATATTTGTATTAACAAATCTAATAGTTAAAAGTCATAACAACAAACCTGAATATATGCTATTCATAATTTGTCTACTTGTAACCAGTATTCTAAGAATTTTATGCCTATAACTTCAATTAATATTCTCAACAAAGCAATGGGATAAATACTATTGTTATTTCATTTTGCTGTTAAGAAAAATGAGGATGAACAAAATTCTTAATCGCCCCAGATGACAGTCTACTTCTGAAGTCTTTATTCCTATTCACTATACCACCTCCCTAAATGGGACATTTTAAAAGATCTTATATCTGAATGGCAGGACTTGGGGAAAGAGAATTGATTATTCTGATAAATATGGCAATAATACTTTTGAAATAAATGCAATTTGATGGCAGCTCTCAAAGAAACAAAGGCACAAGCTTCTTTGATGACGTTCAATGCCCATGAGGTGAACAACAGCATCTCATTAAATAACACCGCCAACCCTTGCTGACTAGGATCACAGGAGAGGACTTGGAGGAAGGGAGGCTATGGGTGATGGTGATGGTGACTGGAGGGGCTTCTGTTCTCCTTAGATGGAAAGCAGTGTCGTGCAGAGCTTACCTACATGTGTGTTTACTGTGGAAAAATGCTAGCACTGATGATACTTAAATTCAGGGCCCCAAACACACAAACATGAAATGTCCTAAAATTCTGGAATTCTTATTTTTTTGTCTCTCTCCTTTCTTTTATTTTTATTTAATTTATCTATTTTTAATAGGAGGATCATTGCTTTACAATATTGTGTTGGTCTCTGCCATACATCAGCATGATAACAGCCACAAATATCAGCCCTTCCCTCCTGAACGTCCCTCCCCCCTCCCTCCCCGTTCTGCTGCTCTGGTTTGTCACCGAGCACCAGGTTTGAGCTCTCTGCGTCATACAGCAAATTCCCACTGGCTCTGTGTTTTACACATGGTCATGCGTATGTTTCAGTGCTACTTGCTCAATTTGCTCCACCCTCTCCTTCCCTCCCCTGCGACCACGAGGCTGTTCTCTAAGTCTCTGTCTCCATTGCTGCCCTGCAGAATGATCAGTGCCATTTTCCTAGATTCCACACAACTCTGTATAATAGGCTCTAGGTTCATCCACCTTTTTAGAACTGACTCAAATGCTTTCCATTTTATGACTGAGTAATATTCCATTGTGTATATGTACCACAGCTTCTTTATCCGTTCATCTGTCAGTGGACATCTAGGTTGCTTCCGTGTTCTAGCCATTGTAAACAGTGCTGCAATGAACACTGGGGTGCATGCGTCTTTTTAAATTATGGCTTTTCTCAGGGTATATGCCCTGCAGAGGGATTGCTGGGGCATATGATAGTTTTATTCTTAGTTTCTTCAGGAATCTCCATCCTGTCTGCATAGTGGCTGTATCAATTTACATTCCAACCAACAAGTGCAAGAAGCTGCGCTTTGCTCCACACCCTCTCCAGCATTTGCTGTTTGTAGACATTTCAATGACGGCCATTCTGACTGGTGTGAGGCAATACTTCATCATAGTTTTGATCTGCATTTTTCTAATAATGAGAGATGTTGAGCATTTTTTCATGTGTTTATTAGCTATCTGTATGTTTGCTTTCTGAAATTCTTAATAGCCATGAAAGAACAGTTATAGAGCTGAGAGAAATGTGTGCATGGAAATTTGAGGCATTCAAGATGATCTAAAACAGCCTCCTCACTCTTTAGATGAAAATTCAAGACTCAAGGGAGGTGATGCTATTTATTCAATCACACAGATTTTTAATGATGAAGACCAATTAGAACTTAAACCTTTTTTTATTAAATATAAATAAATGAGATTATTTGTTTAAAAATAATGATGACTCGGTGATGACTGCACAGGAGTGTACTCAGCACATGTGGTCCTCTCTGGCCTTCTAAATTAACAGTCCAGGACCCGCTCGTTCAATCTGTGATTGATGTTAACAGAAAAGACTCTGATGCTGGGAGGGATTGGGGGCAGGAGGAGAAGGGGACGACCGAGGATGACATGGCTGGATGGCATCACGGACTCGATGGACGTGAGTCTGAGTGATCTCCGAGAGATGGTGATGAACAGGGAGGCCTGGCGTGCTGCGATTCATGGAGTCGCAAACAGTCGGACACGACTGAGCGACTGAACTGAACTGAACTGATGTTAACACGCAATGGGTAAGCAGTTATCTACTGAATTCATTTTCTGTGTAAAATGTGATAATATCAAGTTCTCATGCTACACTTAGTACTGTGGAAACATTGAAATAATTTGACATAACTTCTTTGGTCAAAGAGCTTCTTTTATGTTGGATTTATCACTGGGAGTAGAAAATAGCAACCCACTCCAGTATTCCTGACTGGAATACTCCATGGACAGAGGAGCCCCCAAGCTACAGTCTGTGGGGTCGCAAAGAGTTGGACATGACTGAGCAGGCATTCACGCATGTATCAATCTTTCCATACAGCCAAACCTCAAAAGCAAGTTCGGGTAACAGCCACTTAGCATTTGCTGCAGGAGGCAGGCTTAAGCAGAAATCCATGGTGCGCTGTCTCTGATGAAGATTCCTGCGGATAACCTAGACACCTTGCTGTGCTATAGCTGCACCCCTTTCCCAGAAGACCACCTGAGGGCACGTTCCAGGCACACGCTGGCGCTGTGCGTTCAGTAACAAGCGCCACCTGCTGCAGTGTGCACACCAAAGGGCGTCAGAAATCAAGCCTGAGGCCCACAGCGGACAGTGCGGGCTCCAGCATCACAGTGTTGTCTTGACGTCCAGGGCCTGGGCAGGATCACACGATGAGCCACCGAGCGGCACTTGCAGGGATCCAGGAAGTCAGAGAGACGAACCCAGGCCGCCCCCCTGGCCAACAGAGCTTTCAATAGGCTAGCCTTTCATGAAGTGAAGGCTTAAATGCTGACCACATTTTTTTTTAGGCAGAGGCAGCTAATGGTGGAGGGTGCATGTGATGCCCTTGCTGGTACATAGATGCCGATAAAAAAGAGAAAGAAAAGAAATCCTCCAGGCTGTTTTCCCAGAGTGCTCACACGCTGGGCGTGGGGGCTGGGCAGAAGCTTGTCTTCGGTGGTTTCTTTCATGTACCAACTTGATGGTCATGTGTTTTGCTTTAGCTGATACATTCCAATAAAATGATTTTCAAAGAGACAGGACAAATAATAGGCGTTTTTACATATGGTGGCCGTGCAAGTCACATGGAGCTAGTTTTCTCATGCACAATATATTTGTTATTCCACAAGCTGGTTATAATTCATTTAAGGTCCCGTTTTATTTAATTTTGCCTCATAAACTAATGAAATGGCCCCATGAAGTCTTTATGGTCAATATAATTTGGGTGAGTGACTTTGCCTAGATTTCCTTTAGGATATTAAGGATGTATCTTTATCCTCCCAACTTTTTTGCTCTCACAAAACTCAAGCAAAAGAAAGTATCTCAAGTCTGGATAGCATTATTATATTTAGAAATATAATTCTTGATGTCAAGATTTTAAGAGACAAAATAAGCCTTTTCTTGTGTGGAAATATATAAACAATTTTTTTTTTTTTAACTCATGGTGCAAGTGGCAATTATTAGTTGCCATTTCTGTACTTGAAAACATTTGAAGAACTTGAGTTATAAAGCAGACGTCACCAGCAAGGAAGATTAATTGGGAGCTTTAAGAATGACCTGCCCTGGGTCCACAGGAGGGCCCTATTGCATCAAGTGTCCATTGTGCAGAAACTGTCTTTACTTAAAAAAGCTAGATAATCTATCTTGCTTTCTTGCTTGTTTTCCAGTTGCTAATCAAACAAAATCTAAAGGCAGATTTTTGAACAAATTTCATCAGATCCATAACACAGATCCCTTATAAAGCAGAGTGGTTTTCAATGCCCATGACCTCCTAAGAGTGACCTGGCCCACCTCCCTGTGAATGATGAGAACAAATGTCAAATGAAGAACCAGGCATTTTTCCTGCTTCAAGGAAATATCCTTGAGTGACTTGAAGCAATTATTAACCAGAGCTAGTACAACACAAAGATGTGCTACTGGGCAAAGAGGGTCAGCAACACAGAAAATTCAGCTCAGTTAGTCAGGATCCAAATGTAGCACCTCTCAGCATTGCAGAAGGCTCCAGAGAGATGTGGAGCAGTGAGGGGACTAGTCTGAGGACCTCTGTCTCTCTAGAAGATTTAGAATTACATCCTTAGTCAAGCCAAGAAGTAATCAGAGCTACTGAACCACTGATTCATCTGAAAATTCTTACAATTTCTAACCCTAGGGTGGGTTTCCCAGGTGGCTCAGTGGTAAAGAGTTCACCTGCCAATGCAGGAGACACAGGAGATGCAGGTTCGATCCCTGGGTCAGGAAGATCTCCTGGAGGAGGAAATGGCAATCCATTCCAGTATTCTTGCCTGGAAAATTCAATGGACAGTGGAGCCTGGTGGGTGCCAGACCCAGACCATTCTATTTACATTTGTCAAACTCATTATCAGGAAGGGAAGAAACTCAAGGAGAACTGTCTCCCAAGGGTGGGTTTATAGCAAAGCATTTCTGGGAAAGGATAGTTAATGTATTTACTCTGGTCCAAGCACAGTCAATTTGTTCATTTTGATAAACAATCGGTTACCTTATGATGGTATATGGCATAATCAGTTTTTCACAATAAACTGATACCTTGCCTTTGGTACATTTTGTTTTTGACACATATTGCTTGTGTTATGCTGTCTTTTACATGGTATAATTGGTTAGTTGTTTTTTTTGTTGTTGTTGTTGTTCTTAACCTCTAGGGAGACTTCTTTCTTAGAAAAAACAATTATGGCACAAAACAAATTTTATTTTTTGGCAAAACTTGGGGAAAATCTAAGTTTGGTAGTATTGCAAGATTGGGAAAGATTTTGTGGTTAGGCTTTGAAGTTTAATGTTAAGACTTTAGAAAGAAGTGAAACAATTTTCAAGGCTGAAAAATATAACGTTCTGCATGAATAAAATTGATGTTCTATTGTGAAGACTGATTTTGGAGGGGAAGGAAAATAAATGGTTTTGCCAATTTGGGGAAAAGACATATTTTGAAAATGTAAAAATAAATATGCCACAGCTGTGACTAGACACTGGAATTTCATGATGAGGAGAACTGGGGCAGAATTATACACTGGTAAGGTTGACCTATGTTACGTGGAGAATATGCTGGAGAAATCCGACTTTGTTCTATCACTAACGAGTAAAGCACATCTTTCAATGTGCCAGACTACTTCTGTGGAACAAATGATCCACTTCTTGGGAGTTCTGTTAATTCTTTTAGGCCAAACTGTGTGTGGAGTTATTAAGTTTCCTTAAAATTGTCTTACCAGTGCAATGTACACAATTAATATTCAAGAAGTGCTTTATCAGACTAATAAAAGCACATTAAATGGCTTTCCATTGGCTTCAACAAAGTTGAATTTGGCCTGGATATTTAGAATCTATTAGGAGGGACTAATCTCTGAGTCCGAAAGAATGGCCTCCATCACATGTACCGAGTTGTTTTCACCTAATACGATGCAAACAGCGGCCCAGAGGCTGAACCGGGGTCCTTCATTTTCAACTTAGAGACCCCTGGAACACCTAATGGCTGCGACGTGGCAGGACCGTGAGCAATTGTGAAGAACTATACAGACTTCCAAATTTAGAGATAGAGAAGCCATCCCAAGAAAGGACGCACCCAGCTCCACTCCAGCGTGTGGCCTGTTGTCATCTAACAGACTCAGGCAGCTTTGAGGAAGGTGGTGAGTTGTTGCTGTTGTTTAGTCGCAAACTTGTGTCTGACTCTTTTGTGGCTCCACGGACCGTCCCCCACCAGGCTCCTCTGTCCATGGGATTTCCCAGGCAAGAATACTGGGGTGGGTGGCCACTCCCTTCTCCAGGGAATCTTCCTGATCCAGGGCTGGAACTGGCGGCATCCGCATTGCCGACAGATTTTCTTTACCACTGAACCACCCAAGGAAGTCCGTTATGTTTTTATTTCCCTTAGTATCTGCATTTTGTTGAGAAATTGTTATGTTTTGTTACTGTTGAAGTCATCTATGATGTTCAATAAGGATTAAATGAAATGTATCAAAAATAATATTTGAAATAATAACATTTTAAAACAAAGCTGTTATGATGATAAGAATTTTGGGATACTTATAAGAATTAACCACAATAGTCTATTTCCTACATATATAACAGTCAACTAAAGCTGAGAAAAGTGTCGGTTTAAGGAGGTATTTCATTTCAACTGGCTGGAATACTCCTAAAATATTTTGTGTAGGGGGGATAATCTATTTTATTCTTAGGCTATTTTGATAAAAATATCATATAAACAAATACTATAACATGAAAACAGTGTTATTTATTCCAACTTAATTCAGATTAATAATGGAAGTATATAGGGATTCATCACTTTCTTTTATTTTTCCAAAATTCTTGAAGGCATTCTAGACAGTATTTTAGACAATCATGGGTAACTGGAGAAATATGAAGTAAATCAGTCAGGCCCCAAATACCCTTCACAGACTGGCATGGTCCCGATTAGCTATAGAAATACATCAGATTGATAAAAATTATATCTTTTTCTCTACTTTGTCACAAGTAATCACAGCCTCCCAAAAGATTTTTCCAATTTCTTTACAAAATATCTATGTAAATAAATGCATTTTGTTTTATCAAAACGGTTACTCAGTCTGCCAAACCAGTGTAAAGCCTGAGTTACCTTAACTGAATTGAACACACATATAGTATGGAAACCTACTTCTAACAATTTAGCTACAATCCTCTCAAAGAATTTATTACTCACAATCAGCCTATTTCTAGAGAACACTATGTAAGCCATAAGTATTCTCTCATAGTATAACTTGAATACAGCAATCTAAATAGGCATCTTTTACAAGAGAAAAGTAAAACTATATTCAAGTTGGTAACTTTATCTACATTTTGATTTGTTGTTGATCAGTCACTCAGTTGTGTTCGACTCTTTGCAACCCCATGGGCTGCAGCACCTCAGGCTTCCCTGTCCATCGCCATCTCCTGAAGCCTGCTCAAACTCATGTCCATTGAGTCGGTGATGCCATACGACCATCTCATCCTCTGTTTTTCCCTTCTCCCCTGCCTTCAATCTTTCCCAGCATCAGGGTCTTTTCCGATGAGTTGGCTTTTCACATCAGGTGGCCAAACTATTGGATCTCCAGCCTCAGCATCAGTTCCTCCATTGTATATTCAGGATTCATTTCCTTTAAGATTGACTAGTTTGATATCCTTGCAGACCAAGGGACTCTCAAGAGTCTTCTCCAGCACCACAATTCAAAAGTATAAATTATTCAGTGCTCAACTTTCTTTATTGTCCAACTCTCACATCCATACGTCGCTACTGGAAAAACAATAGCTTTGACAATGCAGATTGTTTTTATTCCAACTTAATTCAGATTAATAATGGAAGTATATAGGGATTCATCACTTTCTTTTATTTTTCCAAAATTCTTGAAGGCATTCTAGACAGTATTTTAGACAATCATGGGTAACTGGAGAAATATGAAGTAAATCAGTCAGGCCCCAAATACCCTTCACAGACTGGCATGGTCCCGATTAGCTATAGAAATACATCAGATTGATAAAAATTATATCTTTTTCTCTACTTTGTCACAAGTAATCACAGCCTCCCAAAAGATTTTTCCAATTTCTTTACAAAATATCTATGTAAATAAATGCATTTTGTTTTATCAAAACGGTTACTCAGTCTGCCAAACCAGTGTAAAGCCTGAGTTACCTTAATTGAATTGAACACACATATAGTATGGAAACCTACTTCTAACAATTTAGCTACAATCCTCTCAAAGAATTTATTACTCACAATCAGCCTATTTCTAGAGAACACTATGTAAGCCATAAGTATTCTCTCATAGTATAACTTGAATACAGCAATCTAAATAGGCATCTTTTACAAGAGAAAAGTAAAACTATATTCAAGTTGGTAACTTTATCTACATTTTGATTTGTTGTTGATCAGTCACTCAGTTGTGTTCGACTCTTTGCAACCCCATGGGCTGCAGCACCTCAGGCTTCCCTGTCCATCGCCATCTCCTGAAGCCTGCTCAAACTCATGTCCATTGAGTCGGTGATGCCATACGACCATCTCATCCTCTGTTTTTCCCTTCTCCCCTGCCTTCAATCTTTCCCAGCATCAGGGTCTTTTCCGATGAGTTGGCTTTTCACATCAGGTGGCCAAACTATTGGATCTCCAGCCTCAGCATCAGTTCCTCCATTGTATATTCAGGATTCATTTCCTTTAAGATTGACTAGTTTGATATCCTTGCAGACCAAGGGACTCTCAAGAGTCTTCTCCAGCACCACAATTCAAAAGTATAAATTATTCAGTGCTCAACTTTCTTTATTGTCCAACTCTCACATCCATACGTCGCTACTGGAAAAACAATAGCTTTGACAATGCAGATTGTCAAAGTAATGTCTCTGCTTTTTAATACGCTGTCTAGGTTTGTCATAGCTTTTCTTCCAAGGAGCAAGTGTCTTTTAATTTCATGGCTACAGTCACTGTCCACAGTGATTTTGGAGCCCAAGAAAATAAAGTCTGTCACTGTTTCCACTGTTTCCCCATCTATTTGCCATGAAGTGATGGGACCAGATGCCGTGATCGTAGTTTTCTGAATGTTGAGTTTTAAGCCCGCTTTTTCTCTCTCCTCTTTCACTTTCATCAAGAGGCTCTTCAGTTCCTCTTCACTTTCTGCCGTAAGGGTGGTGTCATCTGCGTATCTGAGGTTATTGATATTTCTCCCAGCAATCTTGATTCCAGCTTGTGCTTCATCCAGCCTGGCATTTCACATGATGTACTCTGCATAGAAGTTAAATAAGCAGGGTGACAATATACAGCCTTGATGTACTCCTTTCCCATTAGAACCAGTCCATTGTTCCATGTCCAGTTATAAGTGTTGCTTCTTGACCTGCATCCAGGTTTTGCACGAGGCAGGTCAAGTGGTCTGATATTCCCATCTCTTTCAGAATTTTCCACAGTTCCCTTTTTCTAGTTCTTTCTACTAATGTCTGAATGCAGCCTGCCTTTCACAGAAAGTCTCATAATTTCTGGATTTACTACAGAAACTCACAGTGTATAAAAGGCCCCCTGTAGGAAGACGGTAATCTTGCCAAGAGGATACAAGGCTATAAAGAAACGTGCCAATCTTTTTGTGCCAAGATAACCTGAATTGCGCTTACCTCCTACTGGATACAGTGTAGAACCCTGACAGGTTTCAGACCTATCGACAGTGGCTCGGATTTTCTCCATTACCATTTCATGAAACAAGAGAAAGAGCAATCAAGTGCATGTGAGTTACGATCTCGGTGAACTCGCTCGACAGTTGGGTACTGTCAGGTAGATCTTTGTTTCTGAAGGGGCATCAAGCATCTTATGGGTCCTGGTTTCAAGGCAGGATCCATCTCAGATAAATGGAGAAGTGGATCTGATTACCTTTGGGAACTCCCACTTACCATCTCTCCTTGCCCCGTTTCCTTAGAACTTTTCTCCCCTTACATACTTAATGAAATCAGGGCCCCCTTGAGAACTCCAGGTGTCTGGACATTCGGGAAAAGATGTCACATTCTGGGTCTATAATTCCCAACTGCCAATAAATTTGAGACCCCAGGGCTGGTATTGCAGGAAGGAATTTGGGACATCTATGAAACCAGCCCAGTCCTTATCTCAGTGTGAAGCAGCAGCAAATTAATTAGCACCATGACCACCCAACATTCCCCCAAATCCCCTCCTAACTTGGGATGCTCAGTTCAATCACTGGTCTCAATTAGCTTGTCCTGCAGCATACGTGAAGGCCTCGAACATCAGTTCTGACATGTCGTATCTGCAGTATGATAATCCACATTGCACCTTACCCTTCCAATCTCCGTTGAAGAACTCTAGTTCCTAAGGAGTTACCTAGAAGCCCTTCAGAGTCTCAATATGTGCATGAATGCAGCACATTTAGGAAAAAGACATAACACAGATTTACACATCAGTGACTCTGAAATAAAACTGGAGTAAAATACACAATGAAAATAGACTTAAAAATTCAATTTCTTTGTAAATGTTCATGAATCCCAGATATTTTCAGGAAATCATTTTCAGGGACAGGGAAATGTTTTTAATTAAATCTTTAATTTCTGTTAAATTTATCCAAGCAATATGTACACATTTGGAAAAAAAAAAATTCCTGCTACAGCTTCTATTTCTTTCTCTCCCCACCAGAGACAATTGCTGTTATCAATCCAGCAAACATACTTCCAGTCTTTTAGCATAATTATCACAAATAGGATGAAACAATTTTCACTTTTTTTTTTCTTTTAACCTACATCTCTACAGTGCATTCAACATGAAACTTTAATTATGTACGCAGTATTTTTAAATATAAAGCTAGTAATCTGGAAGTAAAGTGATGGTATCTCTGAGTCTTTCAAATGCCATACTCACAGAAAGTAGAGAAGTAAAAAAAAGGGCGAGTCAAGGCTAGCTATTAAGTTGGAGCAATCTACATTTTTAATAACTTTGAGAGGTTAGGCAGTGTCAAATTTTAACTGAATATCCAGCATCCCCTCAGTGTCTGTTTCCTTCTCTATTTACATAAGCAATTGACAGCTCATTAAGAGCTCATTAGGAAACAGTGAAGACCTTGTGATCAGGGGAAACAGGGAAAAAAAAAAAACAAAGAGCAGTGCTGAGAAGGAAATCTTCATTTGTGAGTGTTCTCAATTATTTCTGAATTCAAGAATTTGAAGCACATCCGTGATGTCTAATGATAAAGGCAAGTAAGCTACTTATATACTTATAAAAACAAACAAAAAAATAATATTACCATTTGTTATAGCTTAGCTGATTTGCCTTAATAAGAAAAGATGACACAAGTGATTGAATTCATAACTTTAACTTTATCATGAAGGAGAAAGCTAAAAAATTCCCTATTCCCCAACTGAGGTTTTCCTTTCCTTCTTTTCTTTTCCTCCAATTTTATCTATGTCTCTATCTATCATCTATCTATCCTTAAATTCTAGCTGTATATATCTTAGAGAAATCAAATAACTTTATTGTTTAAGAATAGTCTATATGTGGGGAAAAAAATGACTATGCTTCTTCCTGGTAAAATACGTTCAGAATATAAATCTGTTCTTTTTTACTTGCTAATACTCTCTGGACTCCAACAAAGTAGATAAAAACCGGATCTCCTCTGAATACATGTTTGCCTGATACTTCTAACTCTCTAGATCCCAAAAATCTATTGCAAAATGAAAGGCGAGTGAACTTGGGCATGCTGGCTATTCTTCCGTCCTTTGTATCGCATTTTGTAAAACGCATGAATGCAAAGCACTTTTAAACACTCAGGAATCAATACACAGGAAGCAGCGGGAACACATCTCGCCCTGTTTTATTCCATTTCAGGACTGCCACGTTGGGCCTGAACAGATGTTGCAAAGTTTCAAAGTCAGATCTGCTCATCCCCTAGCTGTCAGCTTAAGGGTGTTTCACTTATAGACATGAAGACCTTCTGTCTATTATTATTTCTTTTTGCATATTCATATTTTATGAGATAGTTCCACTTGAGAGAGAGAGAGAGAGAAAGAGGGAGAGAAAGGAGGAACTAAGCATTTTTGTGTGGTCCATCCTCTTCCCCATTTATGTTGCTTCAGTGCTTTTTGGAAGAAAAAAAAAAGTGCTGTGGTCTATAGTTAAGGGCCTTTGTATGTTCTTCATTGGGGTGCGTTTGAATGCCCAATTTGATCTCAATGGCGTGTCCTCTGCAACATAAAATAAAACATGGTGCTCAAGAAAAGTAACGACATACACATCTAGGCCCTTTCAGAGCAGTTGGTAAAGCTTAAGCCTTGCCTCTCTGTGTGGCTGTCTCCCCCACCCCCACCCCCGCGCTTTCTTTTCTTTCACTGTGACAAGCAGCCATTGTGCCCTCTGTGAGATCTGCAATATTACTTTGACCCCAGCCCATCAATCTGCCTCAATTGGATAATGATCTGTAATCACTTTCTTTCAGGGGAGTCTATAAATTTGCCAAGGTCCCATTCTTTGCTGAAGGACTCCTTATGTTCACTCCCATTTGTGCAAACGCGCCCCCTTTTACAGGCTAAATAGCCATGCCCATGTCCATTCTGTGAAGAGGCACCGGGCGGGTCTCTGTTGATTTTCCATGCTCCCCTCTCCTAAAGGGGACTAAGTCTGACATGCCGGGACGCGGTGGGGGGTGGCCAAGCCCGGCCACATCACAGGCAGCCGCTTGCTTTTCTCATTAAGACTGACACGTCATTAGGTCACTTGGTGCCATCCGGGTAATCAATGAGCTTAATGTTTAGTGCAAAAAAAAAAAAGTCATAAGGAAAGAAGTTTGGAGATGGCAATGGGAAAGGGAAATGGTAGAAAGAACAGAGAAATCCCCCCGCTTCTAAGTTGTAGGCATATAATTTGCTAACGAAATGTCAAAAAACACAAATATCATTATTTGGTGTCTCAAGTAACCCTTCCCGGTTCTGCCTGTTTTCCACAAATCATAAAACTTCAGGATTCCCCCAGTGGCCTCCAGTATTCCCATTAAGGATAAAAGGATTTGCAACTTAGGCTCTATATACATCTGCAGTTGCTGGGAAAGCATGTGGTGAAGACAAAGTGGTTAAAGTTCATGAGCACTGGGGGGATTTTAGAGTGTTTGGAGGATTTGGTTCAATATTATATACACTCAAATAGATTTGAGACCACAGCCAAACAGAACAAAGGAACCACCAAAAAGAAGTCACCTGGAAGAACATGATCTAAACTGCTCCTGCATTAAGGCGGGTGCTGGGGCTGGTGACAAAAGGCTTTGGTCATCTTATTTCCAACACGAAGAGAAAGAGTGTTGCTGTGCACACGGGAGGCATGAGAATAAACGCACTTCAATCACAAGTGTGAATGAGCGGAAGAACTTGATAAGCTGTAAGAGTCTGCCTTTTAGTATGTGGGTGTGTGCTCAGCTGCTTAGCTCTGTAAGACTCTTTGGGACCCCACGGGCTGCTCTTCTGTCCATGGAATTCTCCAGGCAAGAACATTGGAATGGATTGCCATTTCCTTCTCTAGGGGATCTTCCTGACCCATGGATCAAACCTGCATTGCAGGCAGGTTCTTTACCACTCAGCCACCTAGGAAGCACTCTTGGACATCACATAGGTGATAACAATGCTTTTCGAGAAGATAGAACTTCTTTCCAAATCTCTGTGTCTAATTAGTTTATAGTAACATCAGTGGGGCATTTGTTATTAAGTTTGAGGAAGATAGATCAGGAAAACAACAGACCATCACAAGACTGTCAAGGGCACACCAGCTTTAAAAGCAAATAATTTTTAAATGTTTGTATTTTGCACTGCCCTATAAGAAAAAAATGTATTTTAACTGTCCCCTCTCCTAAAGGGGACTAAGTCTGACATGCCGGGATGCGGTGGGGGGTGGCCACCCATAAACATGTAAAGATTGACTTATAATATATATCCACAGAAAGTACATTAAATAAAAGTGTAGGTCATAGTGAATAACTGTGAAACAAACACTCATGTAACCACCACACTGGTTAAGGTATTGCTATTTGCGATTGAAATATTAAAGGCAGGATTTTAAAAGAAAAATTAATTCTTTCCGGTCATTGGGGTTTGTCTATCATGACTCATAGATTACATGAGGCCCGAAGAAACACTTAGAGGTCACACAGTCCGCATGACCTTGTCAGGAAGGAAGTCTAAGGCCAGAAGTGGTTACATGACTAATGTAGGGTGCTGTGGCCAGCGGGGGGTGAATCAAGGTTATTTCTCCAGCTGCCCAACTACTTTTCCATTGCTTATGCCATCTCATCAATGGCCTCTGGTGCAGAAATCTATAAAATGTTTCTGTAACACAAAATCCTTGTTTGTGTACTTACAAATAAGTCTCTGTGCTTAAGTGTTGCCATCACATACTGAAGGAAAATCAGCTCATTCAGTCTCACCATTGAGCTCATTCTGCCAGTGGAATCACACAGCCTGCGGAAAAAAAAATTACTTTAAATACAGAGGAGAAATATTTGTTTTGTTTATAAAATGGTCATGCATAAAACGGTCTAACAGTTCCAAGTACTGAAGCCAGAGACATACTTAAGAAGTTTCGCTATTACCAATTGCCAATGAATAGTGCTGTGTTGCTTCAACTACAGGCCATTATTATTCAAATTATAAAACGGGTCATGAATGTCTAATTTCAATTCAGCTTTTTTCCACTGTGATTCCCTAGCTAAAAGGTAATTAAGGAGTTATGAGAACTATAAAGTACGCCACATATAACAGTACATACATTTTGTACAACTTTTTCTTTTTTTCCAAAAAAGTAAACTGTTTCTTAGGCTTTGCTGTGCTTTAGCTGGAAAAGTATAGGGTTAGTAAAAAGTAAAAAAAAAAAAAAAAAATTTTTTCCCAACAAATTACTGACAGAGAAACAATTGACTTAGAAAACAATCTGAAACTTTGTAGGAGATGAATATTTTTCTTCTTATCTTGTTGGTTAAAGACGATCACTATTTTCATCAAAGCTTCTTTAAGTACAAATAAGAGTGATCGCCATCATTTTAGAGAAGAAGAAACTGAGGCTCAGAGAGGTTGTTCTTGTAGAAGGTCATGTAGCTGGTCAATAGCCGGATTCGAGTTTGAATCTAGGTTAAGCTGACTCAAAAGGCACATATATTTTCTACCCTCTGCTGCCTCTTTGTGTGTGCTCGGTTGTGTCTGACTCTTTTGAGATCCCATGGGCTGTAGCCCGCCAGGCTCGTCTGTCCATGAGACTTCCCAGGCAAGAATACTGGGGTGGGTTTCCCTTTCCTTCATTTCCTTCTTCCAGACCCAGGCTGCTGGGTCCAACCCAGCAGATCCAACCCAAGGCTGCTGTATCTCCTGCATTGGCAGGTGGATTCTTTACCACTAGCACCACCTGGGAAGCCCCCATTCTCTGCTGTACCTGTCCTGACAAAATTTAATTCAATGTCAATTTGTTACAAATATACAAAATAAATGTATATCCAATATTTAAAATTATTATATTTTTTCTTGATTCGTAGTTATAGACACTACAGAAACGAGGATGACACACGGGAGACTTTGTCATAAAAATAACTTACTGGCTTTCTCCCACTTCACCAGCAAAGCTTCTTCAGAGGCACTCAAGTATTCTAAGCATATCTATTACTATAAGTAGTTATTAATTTATTACTGAGTTTCTCACATAAGCTTCCACAAAACTTCTTAGTAAACTGAAAAGCCTGTAGTTAGAGGTCATGCTTTGTATTTCTTTTTCATCCCTCTGAAAGGTAGATTTCAACCCCAGTCATATTTGACTTTATAATTCCATGTTTTGTTTTGTTTGTGTATGTGTGTGTGTGTGTGTTTGTTTTTTGTTTTGCTTTTTTAAACAAGCAAACAAAAAATGGCTAGGGGCTTTTCAGTAAGGTCTGCTTGTGATCAAGATGCCCTTGGTGGCAAACTGCTATACATGTTTACATTTTATCTGTGAACTCTTTCAGCAACGGCTCTATCTGTTCACCTATCTCTTCCAATCCTTCTGGTCTCCAGGGTGACTCCAGACAATTGTAGAGTCTGATCATTCCAAGAACAGTGAAATGGCTTTCTTTTCTACCAAGAAGCAAAGTTGTTTCCTCCTTTTCCAATTTAAGCTAACATAGAGTGATTCAAAACATGTCTTGCTTTATGCATAATTGCCTTATCCTTTCTCAAAGTATTTTTGTACAATTATTTGTCCTCACCTTTCTATTTTATCTATTTGCACATTGTTTTGTTTGTTTCAGCATCCAATGAGGTTTTTATGGAACATCCCAGCTAACACAGCTTTCAATAACCACTTGGAGTTTTCTAAATTATAGCTTAATGCACTGCATGGCTGTGCTTTATATTTTTGCAGGCCAGAATACTGGAGTAGGTAGCCATTCCCTTCTCCAAGGGATCTTCCCAACCCAGAGATCGAACCCAGGTCCCCCACATTACCAGCTGAACCACAAGGGAAGCCCAATTATTAGATAAATGCAAATCAAAACTGCAATGAGGTATCACTTCACAGAAGTCAGAATGGTTGACATCAAAAAGTCTACAAACAATAAATGCTGGAAAGGGTGTGGAGAAAAAGGAACCCTCCTGCACTGTTGGTGGGAATGTAAACTGGTACAACCACTACAGAGAACAGTGTGGAGGCCTTAAAAAAACAAAAAATAGAGTTACCTATATGATCCTACAATCCCACTCCTGGACATGGATCTGGAGAAAACTATTTGGAAAAGATACTCGCACCCCCCGTGTTCACTGCAGTGCTGTTTATGATAGCCAAGACAGGGAAGCAATTCCATTTGGAAGCTGTTCAAATATCCATTGACAGATGAATGGATAAAGAAAATGTGGTGTGATAAAAGTGATTCACATATATAAGTGATTCACATACATGAGTTCACACATTTTGTATGTGTGTGTGGTATACCTATTTCTTTTTTTGTGTTGAAGTGATTTGCATACACACACAGATATATATAACTATCCCTTTGCTGTACACCAGAAACTAATACAACATTGTAAATCAACTATACTTCAAATTAAAAAAAGAAGTGTTCAGAGCCAGATATTATTAATTAAATATTTAATCAGCAGCTATTACTGTAGTTGTAAAACTATTAAGGCTCTGCTGGGATTGTAGTAACATGCATTTTCGTACAGAGGCTTCATTCCTTCTTTCTTCCTTTCTCCTTTCCTTCCTTTCGTCCTTTTTTTTTTTTCT
>SJYT01081474.1:205005-253772 GCA_006410635.1 Cephalophus harveyi | reverse complement strand
CCAGAACCACGTCATCATGTTCAACTCACAACTTACCTTGATATATGTTGCCTCAAGTGATATACAAAGAATATTTTCAAATACTACTTTACTAACAAGAGATTTTAATAATCAAATTACCTCCTTCAGAAGATTACAAAAGAAATGCTAGGTTTAAGGTATTGATTGTAAATACTCAGAGATTCATAACAATACTTGGAATCATCTGTCATATTGTATTTAGTTGCAATTTCAAAGGCAGGCTTCTCAGGTAGCTAAGTGGGTAAAGAATCCACCTGAGATGCAGGAGGCACAAGAGACATGGGTTCGATTCCTGGGTCAGGAAGATCTCCTGGGTGAGGAATGGGAACCCACTCCAGTATTCTTGCCTGGAGAGTCCCATGGACAGAGGAGCCTGGTTTGCTACAGTCCGTGGGGTCACTGAAGAGTTACCACGACGGAGCGACTGAACAGACAGGCTTTCAAAGGCAACTTGATTGTTCCCACACTACAGTGTCACATCCAGACAAAGCTCTGTGTTGTCTGGAAGCTGTCAACTTCCCCATCCAAAAGAACATTATGATGTTTCTTTTCACCACCTAATGATTATTATGTTAGACGATGTACATACTCCTAAGCGGTTTGGGGTAATTGATTAGGTTATTCATCAGGAAAAGCATAGATTCGGGGCCAGTGGAGAGTGGGGCTGGACAGAAGCCTCTCTCCAGTCTTCAGGAGGCATAAGTCTGCCAGCGTTGCTACTCTGGGGGGACAAGACCACCTTGTGGTGGGTGGTCCACGGGGACGTAATCGGAGATCTGCAGTGTGTCCACTACAATCAACAAAAGGGCACAATAGCTGCTCTGTAGGGAATTGGAGGAGAATAATTTGTTTAAATAAAATTATGAGGTTGTCAGAATGTGACAGCCATTCTCAGACGTTCTGTGCACAGTCTAAGGGAACGCAGATCCGGAATCCTTTACTCTCAGGCCAAAGTCCTGATAAAAAGACAAGCTGAACTTGAACTGTATAATATAAAATAGAAGCACAGATAGTGTTACTGCCAGCGTTTTAGCAGCACAAAAGAAACTCTTCTATGAGTTACTTCAAAACGTAGATGTTTATGACTGTGAAGTTTTTTTTTTCTTATACAGCGCCTCCAACACAAAAATGAGATGGTAAAATTGTAATTGCTTGTGCACGCGTGTGCTCAGTCATGTTCAACTCTTTGTGACCCCACTGAGTGTAGCCTACGGGACTCCTCTGCATGGGATTTTCCCAACAAGAATCCTAGAGTGGCTTGCCATTTCCTTCTCTAGGGGATCTTCTTGACTCAGGGATCGAATCCGAGTCTCCTGTGTCTCCTTCATTACAGGCAGATTCTTTACCGCTGAGTTACCAGGGATCTACCTAAGAGCTATTTATTTATTCTACATTTTAATGACAACTCTAATGATCAAGTGTAGAAATATCTATTGGAAGGAGCATTTGTGGAATGGAAGGAGCGGTTGTGGAATAAAATTGTCAGTGGCACTCAGTCTAAAATTTTATTAATCAAGTATAGCATGTCTATTGGTTATTTCTGGATGTTTTTCTACCAAAAACCTAGTGCTGTGGACATGGAAATTATTGTGGAGGTCCCTGGGCTCAAGCCTCTAAAGAAATTAAGTCCTGGCTAAACCAAATTATGTCCTGAGAAAGTAAGAATGGAAATTGTGGCCCAGGGCAAAGCACTCCAAGTCATTAGGTTAACGATGCTCACTGCCACCCCGAGATTGCTCCCTGGGACATTACAAAGAGCATGAAGGACCACTGACAGCATTATGGGCAAGAACAGAAGTTTCTGCAACACAAAACTTTTTTGTGTTTGTTTATTTTTCTGCCATGGCAAAATCAATTCCTTAACCCAAAACTATTCTTATAGTTTCGTGGGAGAGCAGCACCATTTTCCACTGTGTTGCTTAAGTCTGCATTGAGAAAAGGCACTGAAAGTTGAGAACAAAAGGGAATAGGCAATGGGAACTTTTTCATATTCCCTCACTAGCTCTCCTTTCTGTTGCTTTTCGCCAAGTCTTGTTTTGAGACTGTATCTAAAGTAAAACATTCTCCATTTCCCTTTGAAGTAAGGTGGTCCTCCTAGAGGTAGTGAAAACTGAATGCTGTAAACTCCTGGCAGCCTAGGGGGTCACAGGAGTATTTCCTCTGGATGCAATTATGAGATCAGGTTGCTCTGCTCAAGTCAACAAGTTGAGCCCAACAAGAAATAATATAACAAGGAAAAAGCAAACAGTTCTGCCAATATCTCTGTGTCAAGGAGCTTATGAAACGTGCGTAGAGTAGAAAAGCTGCTGTCTTTCAAACATCCAGGAGACACACCTGTTCAGAATAACTTTCTCCATCCATAGGATGATCCCTTTTGTTATACAAGAACATTTTACAAAAAGTCTGTATGACTCCTCCTCAGGACTTGGATTGACAAGACATTCTTCTTCCAGAAATGAATGTCCCCTAAGAAGAATGGAACTTCTGCTCTAAATTATGGACAAAAACTGCCCATTGTGCTGAAGATCACTAAGTGACTCCTCACCAGGTCACCAGTCATTCATTTCGAGGGTGAACTCTTCTCACATGTGAATTTGATCAAGAGTTAACTTTTAGATTTGTTGTATAAAATTCTTTCTGTTAATGGTGAGGGAATGCATTTTGTCTCAGAGTGAAGAAAGGCCTTCTTCAGTCCATCCCGTTATACTGGGGGTGGAGAATTATAGATCCTTTTGACTAAATGTTTATTAATTTGCTATGTATTAATTTTTATACATTAGGAAATGCAAAATAAAATTACCAATTTAACTAAGACACCAATGATATTTTTTTCTGATTATAGAAAACCACTCAAGTATAAATGGGCATGGAAAATAAAGGAAAAAGTCAGATATATCTACATTTAAATAGATTTTAAAGCTCTAATAACTCATATTTCAAATCCCAAATGAAGTAATGAAAGAAATAATTTAAAATTCATGGCAAAATTCAAAAGTGGCACGAAATCTTCATTTTGAGCAAGGACATGACAACCTATTACTATTTGTAATAACAATATTTTTTGCTATTTGCAAAAATAATATTATTCCAAATACCAAAACTTGCTGAGTATCAGTCAGTTCACTTGCTCAGTCGTGTCCAACTCTTTGTGACTCCATGGACTGCAGCACACCTGGCTTCCCTGTCCATCACCACCTCCTGGAGCTTGCTCAGGCTCATGTCCATCGAGTAGGTGATGCCATCCAACCGTATTATCCTCTGTCATCCCCTTCTCCTCCTGCCTTCAACCTTGCCCAGCATCAGGGTCTTTTTTAATGAGTCAGTTTTTCACATCAGGTGGCCGAAGTATTGGAGGGAGCTTTAGCTTCAGCATGAGTCCTTCCAGTGAATATTCGGGACTGATTTCTTTTAGGATTGACTGGTTTGATCTCCTCACAGTCCAAGGGAATCTCATGAGTCTTCTCCAACTTGCTGAGTTGCTGAGTATACAGAGTATCAATTTGTACTAGCTGAGTGTAAAGTGATGTTGATTACAGATGTAGTTCATGGAATAGGAAAATGGCCTAGAAGTTAACATGGCGATTTTTCTAGCCTCTGTTCCACTTATGTTCTTTTTCTAAAAGAACAGTAACACTAGATATAGCCTCCTGCTTGTAGCCTCAGAATGTGAGCTTTAACCCTCCTTCTGTAACTCTATGTACAGTAATTTGCCTGTAATGCACTTCCAAGTGTGCATGTGAGGCAGCACTCAGTGATGAATAAGAATGATTTGCTTTCCTTAGAAGAACACTTCCCGCAGAGGCCCATGTGCTGCGGAAAGATAACGTGTTCTAGGGGCAGACTTTCAAAACACAAAGCCCCAGGCCAAGTTGCCTTGGAGTCCCCTTGAGATCTTGGGGAGAGAGATAACTCACACGAGGGAGGGACACCCTGCTAGCCAGGCAAGATGCCAGCATGGACAAGAGGGAGATGCAGCATCTCCTGTAGGTCCAATCACAGAGCTACTGGAACAGGAGGCTGCAGACAAGCATTGATACTGTGAATCCACATCCAACAAGGTCACTGCTCTCGGGGTAAATACTGTTGTGCTGGCCTGTCTCTGAGGCTTGGAGGCAGGCTCTCCTGTGAAAGCTGCGAAACGTGAAAACAAGAACGTAAAGCGTCAACCGTCTCTCTGCCCCTTCTGCTCTAAGGATGTCTGTCTGGAACAATGGAGAGCGGGAAGTCAAGCACAGACGCTGCATTTGGATGTGGGCTTCTGCTGCTGATTAGTGCCGTGAAGACCCCTGCTCTCCGCATCATGACTCACCCCTGCCCTCTGATTAAACCCAGACGTGGATTGAGTTACCACGACAGACATGTGTCGGCTTTGTTGTGCTTCCTCCTGGTCTCACTTCGTGCTTCGGAAATGAATTCCCACAGTCCACAGTTGCTCTAGCAGGACCATCGTAAATGCATAACTGACGAGAGAAAGGAGGGCTTGTACTTCTGGATACACATGGGCAGCTTGGGCATGGAGCTTGGCGCCCTTAAGAGCAGTCTTGCCAGCACTCAGACTGGACAACTGCATCCAACCAAGAATGATGACAAAAGGTACCGTGTATGAAGGGACCTCGGAAACACGCCTGAGTCTTCTTTGATGGAAATCTCGGCCCTCCCTGGCAGGCCTGCACTGCTGAACTTTCAAAATTTTCAGACACTTATTTGTATATACAGTTAGAGTCTACCAGGATCATTGTCAACAACGAGATCCCACTGTTCTGTGCGGTTCACAAGGCTGGAACCACGTTTGCCTTGATCGAAACACACAATGTGCTCAATGAGTCCAGATTACAGGATTAAACAAATTTATCTGCGACCAGGCTTCTCCATTTTACTCTAAGAGGCTTTCTTTAAAAAGACTTCATTTTCAGGACTTCCCTGGTGGCCCAGTGACCAAGACTCCGTGCTTCCAATGTAGGGGGTCTGGGTTCCATCCTTGTTCAGGGAACTAGATTCCATATGATGCAACTCACAGTTCCCATGCTGCCATAGAGAAAGACTTCCTANAAAAGACTTCATTTTCAGGACTTCCCTGGTGGCCCAGTGACCAAGACTCCGTGCTTCCAATGTAGGGGGTCTGGGTTCCATCCTTGTTCAGGGAACTAGATTCCATATGATGCAACTCACAGTTCCCATGCTGCCATAGAGAAAGACATCCTATTCTCTTTAAAAAATGTGATTGTCACAAACCAATACGGTATTGTAAAGTAAAATAAAGTAAAAATAAAATTAAAAAAAATGTGATTGTCAATTAAACAATGAAAGATTATCAAATAAGGAAAAACCTCTGCTTTCAAGATAGCTTCTCGCATAGAATCACAGCATTTCCGGTCAAAAGGCAGCCTAGACATCATCTGCTGAATTTTCTGCTCACTATTAAAATCTCTTCTAGAGTAGATGACACTTGACAACTGCTCTAATGTTTGGAAAAATTCTTTATTTTATAAGACTTAAATCTACTTCCTTATAAAGTCTTCTCACTGGTCTTAATTCTAGTGAAACAGCAGCAGCAGCAGCAACAACACACCAACAATAAATAAGGTCCTACATAACGTTCAGTTCCTCTGTGACAAATTAAAGAAGGCACTGGTGGGCTACTCCAGCAAGGTCCTTCTGCTCATTTACGTGGGAGCAGGTGAGAACTCTCTCCCTGGAACGCAGGGGAATCTTGCACCGGCACCACAACCATATGCCCCAGCCCCACCAGGACTTGGTGTCGAGAGGAAGAGCACAAATTCAGAGCACTCATGAATCGCCGATCTCTAATGATAGAAGTTATTTTTTTAAGGTGACAGAGCTTACTATAGGATTCCCAAATCATAACACTTGGAGAGATTTTTTGGGAATTTTTAGGTAAAATATTAACATGTGTCTTGTTTTAATTGGGCTTCCCTGGTGGCTTAGACGGTAAAGAATCCACCTGCCAACACAGTAGACGTGGGTTTGTTCTCCAGATTGGGAAATCCCCTGGAGAAGGAAATGGCAAACCCACTCCAGTATGCTTGCCTGGGAAATCCCATGGAGTGGAGACTGGTGGGCTACAGTCCATGGGGTCACAAAAGGATCTGGCATAACTTAGCAACTAAACAACAACAACATTTCAATTACTCAGCATTCTACTATTGTTTTTCTATCCTGACAGAATGCTGACTCAGGAGCTTTTCAGTATCTCCAGTCTGCTATTGTCTTTCCTCTTTGTCTTCTGGTTTTGAGCCAGATAACCTGAATTCAAATCCTGGCTTTGCCATTTGGTTGTGTAACCATAAGGAAGTCACTTTCCCCTCTGAAATGTAATGTCCTTATCACTGAAGTGGAAAAATGCCTCACTTACAGCATTTTAATGATAATTTTATAAAGTAAACACTGCACAGTGCTTAGGACCACTTGCATTACTAGATATTCACTCAATTCACTCACTCCTATTTCAGTGTAAGTGGAAATACCCCCGTCCAAGACTATTTTTAAAGAGTAGAAATGTATCCCTACATATCACTTCCATACATCTCTGTCCAATTTAATTTAATTCAGCCAAAATCTGCTGAGCATCTACGATGTGTCAGACACACTGATATAGTGATATTAACAAGAGCTCAGATACTCAGTAACTGAGTATTTATCTCTTGGTTCAGGCGCTGAGGTGGGTCATCTTATACACTTTGATTCTCATAATAACTATGAGTAGACAGGGATGTTGTTCAAAATATTTAGCAAGTACTATGGTCAAACTACCGCACAATTGCACTCATCTCACACGCTAGTAAAGTAATGCTCAAAATTCTCCAAGCTAGGCTTCAGCAATACGTGAACAGTGAACGCCCTGATGTTCAAGCTGGTTTTAGAAAAGGCAGAGGAACCAGAGATCAAATTGCCAACATCTCCTGGGGAGAAAAAGGAGAGTCAAAAGGGGAGAGAGCCATGAAGACAGTAATCACACTCCTAAGTAAAGATAGGTACTGAAGATTGGATTCTTAAAGGTACAAAATTAATAACAAATACCAGAAAGCAAAGATTAAAAATCTAGAGTAGAGGTTAGACCCTCAAAAATACAAAATTAAAGAAGAAAATCACAAAAGTTATAAAAATATATAAAATATATATGAAATTTGCTTTAAAAATAGGGTCTTTTTTGCAAGGTAACAGTAGGTTTAAAAATGAAATTAAAGGAGTAATAAAGAACTTAAAAATAAAAAATTTAAAAATGATAATAAAATATATCTAGGAATTTCTCTAGAGCTGTTGAGGAGAGTGTGGGGTCAGTTCAGTTTCAGATGGTTCCTTGCTCCAGCTTATACTTCTTCTCAAAGTCTATAAGTCCCTTCCAATGTAGTCAATTGGAGAAGATAATGGCACCCCATTCCAGTACTCTTGCCTGGAAAATCCCATGGAATGAGGAGCCTGGTAGGCTGTGGTCCATGGGGTCACTAAGAGTCAGACATGACTGAGTGACTTCACTTTCACTTTTCACTTTCATGCATTAGAGAAGGAAATGGTAACCCACTCCAGTGTTCTTGCCTGAAGAATCCCAGGGCAGGGGAGTCTGGTGGGCTAATGTCTATGGGGTCTCACAGAGTCAGACATGACTGAAGTGACTTAGCAGCAGCAGCAATCTAGTCAATACTAACTACAGGGTTTTAATCTGTTGCACCTGTCACTTCTAAAGTGTTTCTTTCTTCTTTATTTTGGCTTCCTCTGTTTGCAAGTCTCTTCAGTATCTAACTTCTGCCCTGACACAAGGGAGCAGAGGTGGTCATTTATTTAGGCTCGCTTGTTCAGTTATGCTGTGGAGAGGGAGGAGCACTGCAAACAAATATCACTGGCATGTGTGGGGGTTCTCAGAATGTCTGGGCCACACTGGGTTTGTCCCCGCTCACAGCGTGTGTGCTTTCATGGTTTACAGGCTCCAGGTTGCTCTGCAGGGGAACTGTCTAAAGAGGGCCCTGGATTACATGCACTTCCCAGATCTAACCCACTCAGGTTCAGGTTCTTGGGTACTCCACAAAGGCACAAACTCAGCTGGGCCTGTGTTTTGTGCCCTTCCCAGGTCCAAGCAGCTCAGGCGACCAGATACTTGGCGAGCACACTCTCCCCGACCCACCTGGGGAGAGTGTGCATCTATCTCCTCCCTGGTCCTGGCCGCTTGGTTTCTCAACGTCGTGCACAGTGGGAGTGCCCTCTCAGGGGTGCCCTGTGTCTCCTCCGGGGAGCTGACCTCTGGCTGCAACCCTCCTGGCAGATATCAACCGTCCAGGATCCCAGGAAGACTTGGTGAGCAACTGGGAGCCTGCTCGCAGTTTGGTGAGAATGCCATCTCTGGGGCCGAATTTGCCCTTTTCTGGCTCTGGCTGTCACATGCCTGCCTCCCTGTCTTTGGTGGGGTATGGGCCGGTCCACAGCCAGCTAGCTCTCCTCTGGTATTCTCTCAGTCCTTTGTTCTGAGTGGGCCTGCAGTGCCTTAGGTTAGAGCTTTTTGTGGGAAAGTTCTCTCTCTCTCTGCCTTTCCTCTTTTTTTCTTTTTTTCCACTCTCTCTGGCTATCCCATGGTTTGGGTTGCTATCTCATGTTAGCTCCCTCAGATTGCCCGCAGGGCATTCAGGCCAGGTCCTTACCCTAAGCAATGCAGCCCGCACATCCCTGTTCAGCCCCCACTTGCTGGTGGTGGATGCGAGCATCTGGGCTACTTCTCTGCTGGGAGTTGCGGTTAGGCGCATAATCTATGGGTTCTATTTATTTTTTCCTCCTGGTTATGTTCCCCTCTGAGATTCCAAAACTCCCCACAGACCCGCTGGCGAGAGGGTTTCCCGCTGTTTGGAAACTTCTCCTTTTTCACGACTCCCTCCCCAGGACAGGTCTCCATCCCTAACTCTTCTGTCTCTCTTTTTAGCTTTTATATTTTGTCCTACCTCCTTTTGAAGACAATCAGCTGAATTTCTGAGTGCCTGGTGTCCTCTGCCAGCATTCAGAAGTTGTTTTGTGGTATTTGCTCAGCGTTCAAATGATCTTTTGATGAATTTGTGGGGGAGAAAGTGGTCTCCCTGTCCTATTCTTCCACCATCTTAGGATCGCCCCCATTATCTCATTTTACAGATAAGGAAACTAAGACTCAGAGGTGTTCAGTAACCTGTCTAAGGTATGACTGTGCTGAAAGATCAGTCATAGAAAAGTCAGAGGAACCAGAGATCAAATTGCCAATATCTGTTGGATCATCGAAATAAGAAAATACCAATAAAATATCTACTTCTGTTTTATTGACTATGCCAAAGCTTTGACTCTGTGAATCACAACAAACTGTGGAAAATTCTTCAAGAGATGGGAATGCCAGACCACCTTCCTGCCTCCTGAGAAATCTGTTTGCAGGTCAAGAAGCAACAGTTGGAACCAGACATGCAACAACAGACTGGTTCCAAATAGGGAAAGGAGTACGTCAAGCCCGTATATTGTCACCCTGTTTATTTTACTTACATGCAGAGTACAACATGAGAATGCCGGGCTGGATGAAGCACAAGCTGGAATCAAGATTGCCGGGAGAAATATAAATAACTTCAGATGTGCAGATGACACCACCCTTATGGCAGAAAGCGAAGAAGAACTAAAGAGCCTCTTGATGAAAGTGAAATAGGAGAGTGAAAAAGTGGCTTAAAACTCAGCATTAAAAAATGAAGATCATGGCATCCAGTCCCATCACTTCATGGCAAATAGATGAGGAAAGAATGGAAACAGTGACACACTTTATTTTGGAGGACTTCAAAATCACTGCAGATGGTGACTGCAGCCATGAAATTAAAACACACTTGCTCCTTGAAAGGAAAGTTATGACCGACCTAGATAGCATATTAAAAAGCAGAGACATTACTTTGCCAACAAAGGTCCATCTAGTCAAAGCTATGGTTTTTCAGTAATCATGTATGGATGTGAGAGTTGGACTATAAAGAAAGCTGAATGCTGAAGAATTGACGATTTTGAACTGTGGTGCTGGAGAAGACTCTTTAGAGTCCGTTGGACTGCAAGGACATCAAACCAGTCAATTCTAAAGGAAATCAGTCCTGAATATTCATTGGAAGCACTGATGCTGAAGCTGAAATTCCAATACTTTGGTCACCTGATGCAAAGAACTGACTCATCTCACAGCAGACCTACTGAGTAAGAACTGACATTTTAAAAAGTTTCCCAAGTGATTTCTATGAATATTAAAAGCAGTGATATGAGAATTGAATCACAGTGGATACAGATTATCTTAATTGCTTGGATATTTTTCAGTGTGTTAATCTTTCTGCATTAGCCATAATGTTTTTGATACCTGTGAGCAAACTCCACCATGAAGCTTATCACACTCTCCTTTCCCAGTTTTATTTGATAGCAGTGTCTTCACTGACATCAGTCAGTTCAGTTCAGTCGCTCAGTCGTGTCTGACTCTTTGCGACCCCATGAGTCACAGAACGCCAGGCCTCCCTGTCTATCACCAACTCCCGGAGTTCACTCAGACTCACGCCCATAGAGTTAGAGAATTTGGGAGCCAGTAAATGATTTTGCTTTCGAGGAGTCCTCTGTTCCATGCAAAATAGAAGGTCCTGCTCAACTTATACTCTGGAGGTCAGGACCACTGATTGGCCAAACCTTTACAGCTCATAGGATAAGGGATGTTTTTCTTCATTTGCTGGAAATGAGCCTTCCTGTTTATTTTTTCCTTTCCACATTAGACTTGAACATAGCATAACTGCATGTGTGACTATTGTCCACCTCTGCAACCAGACATTCTGAAGATGTCACCTGCTGTGCACCCGAAGAAAAATCTTCTGATTTGTTTCTGAGAAAGCATTTCTGTCTTATTTCTCAAAGCAGACAGAGATAAAGGAATTCATTCATTTAAGGTAGTAACAGAGGGGCAGTGGGTCTTTAAATTCTGGCAAAAGAGAGATTTCAAATACCTGTTTGCTATAATGCAAAAGAGGGCAAAAATAGGGGGGCAAACTGTTCCTACTGCTGCCAATCAATTTCAATATATCACTTTTAATCTTTTGAGGAATTCTATGATTTAGAGGTTCTGTCAATGGTCAGTAGAACAGGTGAGCATCCCAGATCCCACTCTCCATCACTCCTCCTCATCAGACCCTATCAGATGACTTTGAGCTGGGATGCTGACTCATGATGACTCAGGAGCATGGAGGTCAGCTCCCAGGGCTGCTAAGACTAGTGCTCACATGGCACATCTGGAGAAGGCTAGAAACACTGGGAGAGGGAATTCTGCATGAAATGACTTGGCTCTCAGTGCTTCTACCAGGCCCCAGAATGATTAAAGAGTGGTTCCCAGGAGTGACATATCCTTTGGGAAAGATAGACAAGATACAGGATTTGGAGAGGACTTCATCATCACATATGTTAAGAATCTTTTTTTTCTCCCTTGGTTATAAAACTAAGGTGTTCCATTGTAGAACATTTGGAAAATACAGAAAGGTCCATAGAAGAAATCGAAGTTGCCTATAACCCCATTAGCCAGAATAATTATATAACGGGTGATATTTCCTTTTAGATATACATATTTTTTCATTTAATATCATTCATGTTCATCAGTAAACATTGTAAAAACATAAAATAACTGCTCCATGTAAATATGCCCAGGCATTATTAAATTGATTATTTTTGTGATTTGTAATTTCTACCTACTGAAAATATCTGTTTTGACTGTTCTTCAACAAAAGTCTTTGATTATCTGTCATTATCTCCTGAGGAAAAACTCTTAGAAGTAGGATTGTAAAGCAATGTTAAGGTTGTTAACAACTTTAAGGTTAAAGTTTCTGATATATATTACATTTTGCTTCCAATTTGCAACTCCAGCTGCTGAGTTTGTTAGTACTCATTGAAGCCTTATAAGATGAAACAGTATGCTTTCAGTTATAAGTAATAATGATAATAATAGCTAGCTCAAAGTGGCTTAAACAGAAAGGAGATTTATTGGCTTATGTAACTGGGGGGTAACAGCTTCATTCTATTTTTCCACAGATAACTTCATCCTCAGTCTGATTTCCTTGCAGTTACAAGATGGCTGATGGTGATGTGCTGCTTCTTTTATAACTAAAGGAGAAAGTCCCACAACTGTTGAAAAAAGTCACTCTGATTGGCCAGGCTGGGCTGCTGCTGCTGCTGCTAAGTCGCTTCAGTCGTGTCCAACTCTGTGAGACCTCATAGACGGCCCCCCACCAGGCTCCACTGTCCCTGGGATTCTCCAGGCAAGAACACCGGAGTGGGTTGCCATTTCCTTCTCCAATGCATGAAAGTGAAAAGTGAAAGTGAAGTCACTCAGTATGTCCAACTCTTTGCGACCCCATGGACTACAGCCCAACAGGCTCCTCCGTCCATGGATTTTCCAGGCAAGAGTACTGGAGTGGGGTGCCATCGCCTTCTCCGAGGCTGGGCTAGGAACACCTAACAATGAGGCTGGGGGTTCCTGTTTCTCTGATGGGCACTACTATTCAGAGAGCCGTCTAGAAGAGTGAGGGTCAGGCCCCCTTGCTCTTTGATTGCTCATGACAGTCAAGGTATGAATGGGCGTTGACAAGGCAACCACTAGGTCTTTTATTTCTCTGTTCAATATTGTCAGTTTTAACAATTTTCTAATATGATAGGAAAAAATGACATTCCACTGCTATTTTATTTTGCATGTCTTTGATTACTATTGAGGTTTAATATGTTTAAAAAAAACATTTATTGGCCATTTCTATGTCTTCTTTATTAAATTGCTTCTTCAGGTCCCTTTCCCAGTGGAATCCATTCTCGTACAGTTTGCAAAATCATGCTTAGGAACCTGAATATGCAGAACAGTAGCTCTCATACATTAATCTCATCTAAGGAGTTTAAAAAATATGTTGCCATAACCCCACCTCCAAAGATTCTGGTTTAATTCATATGCAGTATGTTCTAAGGTCTTCCAAGGCAGCTCAAGTGGTAAAGAATATGCTGCCAATGAAGGAGACATGAGAGACATGGGTTCAGTACCTGAGTTGGAAAGATCCCCTGGAGGAGGGCATGGCAACACACTCCAGTATTCTTACCTGGAGAATCACACGGACAGAGGAGTCTGGCAGGCTATAGTCCATGGGGTCACAGAGTCAGACATGACTGAAGTGACTTAGCATGCATGCCCACAGTATGTTTTAAAATCTACCCTGGAGATTTACTCTCCCAGGATTGAGTACACACTCCAGTATTCTTACCTGGAGAATCACACGGACAGAGGAGTCTGGCAGGCTATAGTCCATGGGGTCACAGAGTCAGACATGACTGAAGTGACTTAGCATGCATGCCCACAGTATGTTTTAAAATCTACCCTGGAGATTTACTCTCCCAGGATTGAGACATGCCTTTTGAAATACCCTTCCTCAAACCTACAGGCTTCCCTCAGCTCAGCTGGCAAAGAATCTGTCTGCAATGCAGGAGACTCCAGTTCAATTCCTGGGTTGGAAAGATTCGCTAGAAAAGGGACAGACTACCCACTCCAGTATTCTTGGGTTTACCTTGTGGGCCAGCTGGTAAACAATCCACCTGCAATGCAGGAGACCCGAGTTTGATCCCTGGGTTGGGAAGATCCTGTGGAGAAAGGAAATGCTACCCCCTCCAGTATTCTGGCCTGGAGAATTCCATAAACTGTATAGTCCATGAGGTCACAAAAAGTCAGATACACTGAGCAACTTTCACTTTCTTTCCTCAAACCTACATATATCTTCTTTACATTGAACCTAAATTTTGCTTCTTTAATATAAAATGAAGATCATGGCATCCGGTCCCATCACTTCATGGGAAACAGATGGGGAAACAGTGGAAACAGTGTCAGACTTTATTTTTGGAGGCTCCAAAATCACTGCAGATGGTGACTGCAGCCATGAAATTAGAAGAGGCTTACTCCTTGGAAGAAAAGTTATGACCAACCTAGATAACATATTCAAAAGCANGGAGAGTGAAAAAGTTGGCTTAAAGCTCAACATTCAGAAAACGAAGATCATGGCATCCGGTCCCATCACTTCATGGGAAATAGATGGGGAAACAGTGGAAACAGTGTCAGACTTTATTTTTGGGGGCTCCAAAATCACTGCAGATGGTGACTGCAGCCATGAAATTAGAAGACGCTTACTCCTTGGAAGAAAAGTTATGACCAACCTAGATAACATATTCAAAAGCAGAAACATTACTTTGCCGACCAAGGTCCGTCTAGTCAAGGCTATGGTTTTTCCTGTGGTCATGTATGGATGTGAGAGTTGGACTGTGAAGAAGGCTGATCGCCAAAGAATTGATGCTTTTGAAGTGTGGTGTTGGAGAAGACTCTTGAGAGTCCCTTGGACTGCAAGGAGATCCAACCAGTCCATTCTGAAGGAGATCAACTCTAGGATTTCTTTGGAGGGAATGATGCTAAAGCTGAAACTCCAGTACTTTGACCACCTCATGTGTAGAGTTGACTCATTGGAAAAGACTTAGATGCTGGGAGGGATTGGGGGCAGGAGGAGAAGGGGATGACAGAGGATGAGATGGCTGGATGGCATCACTGACTCGATGGCCGTGAGTCTGAGTGAACTCCGGGAGTTGGTGATGAACAGGGAGGCCTGGCGTGCTGCCATTCATGGGGTCGCAAAGAGTCGGACACGACTGAGTGCCTGAACTGCACTGAACTGACTGATGGTCATGACAGTATACTATCCTAGGAGCTCAAGGAAGCCCATTTCACAGAAGAGGAAATTCAGGATTTGAGATATTAAATCAACTTATCTTGGATAGCAAGTGGCAACGCCTCCAGGGCTGTTTCGCAAGACTGCCGTGTGTGTGTTAACTTTGCAGTCAGGATAAGCCCGTCCCGCACTGTGGTTTTCCGCCCTGATTCTTCTCTTAGTTTTGCCTTTTATTCTATGGCATGTCATAGTACAAGTCAGTGCATCCTGAAAGCTCTGGGTTAAATGTTTCAAAAAACCAGCTTCTCGGTCACAATTTTCATTGCCTCCCCTTGTCACTGCCATTAAAGACTCAAGTATATGACATCTTCTCGTGCTTGTTACTGTTGGGTGGAGTCCTGCAGTATCAGATAGGAGCTCCAGTACTAGGCAATGGGGTCTCAGCCTCACCAGCAAGGCGCTGATCTTTCTACCGAGGCCCTGAAGACTCCTCCAGAGTTTCCTGGAGTTCTGTCCAGTCTTCCTTTGCTCAGATTGCCTGTGTCTGAATGTTTTTTCCCAGGTCAGAAGTGGGATCTATACAGTATGGGAGAAAGGTCCAGGAAATGACCTAATGTTCACCACTTATGTCTGAGAACACAGTCGCACAGGGCCATCCATCACGGATCTCGGTGCGCCCAAACTATATTCATGGTACATAAATCACCCTCACATTGTCTCAAACTCACATCCCCATCCCAAGTACTAGGCCGGCATTGTTCACTGCAAATGAAAATGGCTTATTTATAGGGAGGAAAGCTAGAGTGGAAAGATGGATTTTAAGGGGGTGGAAATAACATTAAAATATAAGCTGGGAATGATTTGACTTATATGATAAATGTTCAGGCAGGCTTGGACATTGAGAATCACATGTTCACTTGTGTGGAAGAAATAAAGAACAAAAAGTAATATTACTACCCAGCCACCCCAGATATAATCCGTAAAGAATCAGATGTATGTCAGAATACAGTGAGAGCTCTCAGATGCCCACAAATGACTGCAAACTCTAGCGTCTACTACCTTATTGACGTTAGTGAGGCTAGCAAATTAGAGTCCAATAAGAAGAGGAACGTTCTGCTCTCTGATCAAATGATGTCAATTTGTACAGTCTGTCCTCCTTGGAATGTCACACGATCCTCAGAGCAGTTACATATTTGAGGGGCCATCAGAAGAATCAAAACATATTCAAGAGTTAAAATATGGTGAATGTATCATAAAACATTTTTAAAACTCAGAGAACAAGAGTGTGTAGGAAAGAGGGATGGAGCAAAGCACAAATTGCTATTTGGCTCTCACTGCCAAGTTGGTCTTACTTGTGTTTTTTTCTGTATAGTTCCTTAGGAGTAGCTGCCTCTGAGAAAGCTGCTGACCGTTTCTTAATTCAGTACTTTTGATCGCCACCTAAAGAAACTCAGTGGAGACAAAAGGAGAATGGCAGCTTGAGCAATTAGACACTGGATCAAGAATGAAAGCTTACAGGACGGCAGAATTATCATGATCCAGTGGCTCTTGCTTACAGTATATTGCGACAAACTAAAATCTATTTCAGCTGTTATATGGCGATGGCTATTATTTATGAAACATAAAAAGATACTGAAATACAAAAGGGCTTGAAAAGACCAGGGTAAGATCAGATAAAAAAATGAGAAAGAAACCGGCATCCTGGGGTGGTAACTACTCTGCCATGTACTGACAGGGAGGTTGTATATTTTTAGAATATACTGAAAGGAATGGTGCTTTTACTTAGCTTTTTATGGTTTACCACGAGATGCAATTTTCTGGCCTTATATGCAGTTGTAACAAAAGTCAGAGACGTTTTATGATAGCTGCCACAGTTCATAAATGATGGGATACACTAAAATATTTATAGAACTGTAAAATCTTGATTTCTCTCTGGTTTAGCAGATGGGGCCCTAAAACCAGTTCCCAGATTGTCACATTTCTTCACCCTTTGATGACAAAGAAGCCTGTTATCAGTTTTCTTCTCTGGAGAACAAGTTCACTAGTGTGAACAAGGTCAGACTTTCAGTCAATTATGTGTATCTGAGCAATGCCTATTAATAAAATCCTGAACAGAAATTATAATTACTCCATACATACTTAGTGTGAAGCCCTAGCATGGAATAGATAAGATACCCTCTGAAATACTTCCTACCCATTTCCTTCTTTTCATATCTAAGGAGATTCACCTCCAAAGCTATATCACCCACAGAGACAAGCATCACACCGTTGTAAAGACTAGTCTGCTTAGGTGGCTGAGAGAATTTCTGCTATTATATGCGTGTGTGTGTGCTGAGTGCTTCTTTTTGAAACTGCCTGTTATAGGATGAAATGATTAGTCTGGGTGAGGTCACCAAACTCACACTATTTATAATTAAAAGGAACTCCTGCGTGTTGGACAGTGTTGAGGGTAAGAAAGCCACATTGATGGATTGCTGATGGTATTTTTCTGATTTTAGGAAATCAATAAATCAAAGAAATATAAATACTTATATAAATGGGCTTACATGTCCTTTTTTAAAATAAGCATTATTGGAAAGTTTGCCCGAATCAAATTTTAGGCAGATAGATTAGATAGATAGGTAGATACACAGATGATAGGCTAAAAACACACTTGCATAAGTGCCATTTGTAGTCAGAGTTTGCAGAGTTTCTATCTTCTCTTGAGGAATGTCACTGAAATTGAATAGATAATATCTCTAATTAGGGTTTGCACAGTAATGGTGATTCTTTTGTTTATAGAAAATAATAGTAAATCTCTGCTAATTTCTCCTTTCTCCATAAAATATACCTCAAAAAGAAAAACATTTGAAATAAAAATCTTCATAGATGTCTTCACAGATGAAAACAATGAAAAAATTCATCTTACCCAGTGATGTTCAGGATTTACGAGGATCATGAAGCTTTCAGACTTATTGAACCTAACTCTCAGGGAGGCCAGAGATGGAGAAGGTGGTCCTACAGCACCATCTCAGGACAGTGGAAATGGTCACCTAAGTTTGTGAGCTAAGGACCCAGCTCTTCTCTGAGGCTTAATGAGGCTGCAGTCTAAGCCATAATTAGGCATATAGGAGCTGAACATTTTATTTTTAATCTACATTCCCAGAATCTTTCTTAACACAATATTCCATAATGGCTTTAATTTATATAACAATTTGACTTGGTGTTGTTATTTAATCATGGTTGAAAATAATTATACACCCAGATCTACATCTATATGCCAAGATGTTAGACATTTCTCTAGAGACGTTTTGAAAGAACTTACTAGCAGGAAGGGGAAGATGAAATAATGAAAAAAATAGAAGCACAGTTTCCTACCATCTCAAATCACCAACATAAAAAGAACAGTGGTAATAAAAAGATGCATACCACTTATACTGCAGAAAAAACATTTTGAGAAAGCGTGGGTTAACTCCTGAGAGGAAATGCTTATTTCCCTTTATCCAATGGAATTCCACTTTAATTTGAATTTGGAAAATATAAATACCTGCCAAACAAGGAAAACTTCATGCAGTGAAGCAAAAATAATTGAATAAATGAAAACTTCCAAAAGCATTTATTCAGTGTTAGTCAGTCTACTGGGGTCAGATTAAAATTTTCATTAGCAGAGAGATGAGCTGAAAGCGTTTGAAACTTTTTGTGTTTCGGTGTGTAGGGTGCTGTTAACAAGTCATAGCAAAGTAAGGAACTTTCCTAAATGATAGTTGCATTGCTTGGAGGGTACAGATGTTGATCTACTGTCTCTAGAAGAGGTCAACTTGGAAAAGCTGTTTATAGTTGATTCTAGAATGAGTTTGCAAAATCATGTTCCTAAATGGAAATTAAAACAATAAACTTGATAGCTGGGAGCATTAAACCTTCACGTGTCTGTGTTTGTGTCAAAGCGTGAAAGTGTCAGCCATGTTCGACTCTTTGCAACCTCATGGACTGCAGTCCACCTGGTTTCTCTGTCCATGGAATTCTCCAGGCAAGAAAACTGGATTGGGTAGCCATTCTCTTCTCCAGGGTATCTTCACATCCAGGGATTGAATCCAGATCTCCTGCACTGCACATGGGTTCTTTACCATCTGAGCCACAAGGGAAGCCCGTTTGTGTCTAAAGACTTAGTAAATTTATTGAGAGCAAGTTGATGGTATGACCCGTTTAACTTCAAAGAAACACTATTGGGGAAATTAAGTGAGAAGTTCATATTGTTGCTTCAAGTTTTTTTTCAGATTCCTTTGATAACTCAAAGTTATAGTCCAGTGCTCAATGTCTTCTTTATGGGGACTGTGGACACACCATAGCGAAGGGTTATAGGCTGAATTACAGCCCCAGTTACCTCACTGATTAGTCATGAAGCCTCAGGAAGTGCAGTTAACATATCAGTTTCCCTGACTTCACCTGCACAATGGAAGAAAGATAACTACCTGTTGATGGCTGAACCCACCGGGCTGCTTAGCCTGGTGTGCATCAAGAGTAAATGGGCTAACAAATGCTGTGTCTAGAGTAGAAGGGATGCACAATGCATTTCTATGTGGGTGTTACACCTGCTGTATTTTCCAGATACAAAATATAACTGGAGATAAACTTGATTCGAAACACTCACCCATAAGAAAAGGCAAACAGATCACAGCGTAAGGTATTGAAGCTGGAGAATAACAATTCATCTAAGACATCATCCTCTTAGCTATCTAATATCTTTAATAAAAAAGTATTCTTTGGATAAAGAAGATGTGGTGTATATAAAATGGAATATTACTCAGCCATAAAAAGAATGAAATAATGCCATTTGCAGTTATTTGTGTGGGCCTTGAGTTGGAGAAGACTCTTGAGAGTCCCTTGGACTGCAAGGAGAGCCAACCAGTCCATTCTAAAGGAGATCAGTCCTGGGTGTTCTTTGGAAGGACTGATGCTAAAGCTGAAACTCCAGTACTTTGGCCACCTCATGGGAAGAGTTGACTCATTGGAAAAGACTCTGATGCTGGGAAGGATTGGGGGCAGGAGGAGAAGGGGACAACAGAGGATGAGATGGCTGGATGGCATCACCAACTCGATGGACGTGAGTTTGAGTGAACTCCGGGAGTTGGTGACGGACAGGGAGGCCTGGTGTGCTGCAATTCATGGGGGCGCAAAAAGTCAGAAACGACTGAGCGACTGAACTGAACTGAACTGAGATTATCACAAGAAGTGAAGTAAGTCAGACAGTGAAGGACTAATATCATATGATATCACTTATACGTGTGGTCTAAAATACAACACAAGTGAATTTACCTATGAAACAGACTCACAGACATAGAGAATAGACTTGTGAGTGTCAAGGTGGGGATTAATGGTAAGGATGGACTGGGAATTTGAGGTTAGCAGATGCAAACTGTTAAATAGAATGGATAAACAAGGTCTTATTGTATATCATAAGAACTGTAATCAATATCCTATAATAAACCATAATAGAAAAGAATATAAAAAGAATATATGTATATAACTTTTACACATATAATCTATATAATTGAATCACTTTGCTGTACACCTGAAAATAACCAACATTGTAAATCAATTCTACTTTAATTAAAAAAAGAAAATTCTTAGTAAAAGTGAAATCTGCCTTGACTTACTTTTCCACTAAGGGAGCAGAATCCCCCCACAAATCACAGAAAGGTGTTGCACTTTCTCATTCAAGCTGTTCTACACTTCTGTTCCTTTTTGCTCTGTGGAACCCAAAAGACTATTGAATTTTCTGATTTATAAATTTCACATCTTATGCGACAGTTTGTTTCTTTCTCTTGGAAAGAGAAGCTCTTAATGTCTTTGCTTGGTCTCCAGCCTACGTAGGAGTACTGTGGTGAGAGAAGCCTGAGAAAGCCCCAGATTCCCACCAGAGCCCCAGACTCCCACCAGAGCCCCAGACTCCCGCCAGAGCCCCAGACTCCCACCAGAGCCCCAGACTCCCACCAGAGCCCCAGATTCCCACCAGAGCCCCAGACTCCCACCAGAGCCCCAGACTCTTCCCACCAAAGCCCCAGACTCCCACCAGAGCCCCAGACTCCCACCAGAGCCCCAGACTCCCACCAGAGCCCCAGACTCCCACCAGAGCCCCAGACTCCCACCAGAGCCCCAGACTCCCACCAGAGCCCCAGACTCCCACCAGAGCCCCAGACTCCCACCAGAGCCCCAGACTCCCACCAGAGCCCCAGACTCCCACCAGAGCCCCAGACTCCCACCAGAGCCCCAGACTCCCACCAGAGCCCCAGACTCCCACCAGAGCCCCAGACTCCCACCAGAGCCCCAGACTCCCACCAGAGCCCCAGACTCCCACCAGAGCCCCAGACTCCCACCAGAGCCCCAGACTCCCACCAGAGCCCCAGACTCCCACCAGAGCCCCAGACTCCCACCAGAGCCCCAGACTCCCACCAGAGCCCCAGACTCCCACCAGAGCCCCAGACTCCCACCAGAGCCCCAGACTCCCACCAGAGCCCCAGACTCCCACCAGAGCCCCAGACTCCCACCAGAGCCCCAGACTCCCACCAGAGCCCCAGACTCCCACCAGAGCCCCAGACTCCCACCAGAGCCCCAGACTCCCACCAGAGCCCCAGACTCCCACCAGAGCCCCAGACTCCCACCAGAGCCCCAGACTCCCACCAGAGCCCCAGACTCCCACCAGAGCCCCAGACTCCCACCAGAGCCCCAGACTCCCACCAGAGCCCCAGACTCCCACCAGAGCCCCAGACTCCCACCAGAGCCCCAGACTCCCACCAGAGCCCCAGACTCCCACCAGAGCCCCAGACTCCCACCAGAGCCCCAGACTCCCACCAGAGCCCCAGACTCCCACCAGAGCCCCAGACTCCCACCAGAGCCCCAGACTCCCACCAGAGCCCCAGACTCCCACCAGAGCCCCAGACTCCCACCAGAGCCCCAGACTCCCACCAGAGCCCCAGACTCCCACCAGAGCCCCAGACTCCCACCAGAGCCCCAGACTCCCACCAGAGCCCCAGACTCCCACCAGAGCCCCAGACTCCCACCAGAGCCCCAGACTCCCACCAGAGCCCCAGACTCCCACCAGAGCCCCAGACTCCCACCAGAGCCCCAGACTCCCACCAGAGCCCCAGACTCCCACCAGAGCCCCAGACTCCCACCAGAGCCCCAGACTCCCACCAGAGCCCCAGACTCCCACCAGAGCCCCAGACTCCCACCAAAGCCCCAGACTCCCACCAGAGCCCCAGACTCCCACCAGAGCCCCAGACTCCCACCAAAGCCCCAGACTCCCACCAAAGCCCCAGACTCCCACCAGAGCCCCAGACTCCCACCAGAGCCCCAGATTCCCACCAGAGGCCCAGACTCCCACCAGAGCCCCAGATTCCCACCAAAGCCCCAGATTCCCACCTGCTGGTGCACTTGCCCCCTGAATCCCCTTCCCTTCAGCAATTATGATTGTTAGGTCACCTTCTATGAGCAAGGTGGAAGGTAAAGCCTGCAATGTGAGAGATCTGGGTTCGAGATCTGGGTTTGATCCCTGAGTTGGGAAGATCCCTGGAGAAGGAAATGGCAACCTACTCCAGTACCCTTGCCTGGAAAATCCCATGGACGGAGAAGCCTGGTAGGCTACAGTCCATGGGGTCACAAAGAATCGGACATGACTAAGCGACTTCACTTTCACTTTCTATGAGCAAGATGGTGGGCTAGTCACTCTCATGGCATTATGTCATCTAAGACTCAGTGGGGAGGATGAAGAACTCCTCCTGCTGGTCTTGAACTGAGGGCCACGGGGTGGCAGCCAGGATACGGGGCGGTAATAAGTGTTAGGCGCTCAGTTGTGCCCGACTCTTTGTGACCCCATGGACTGCAGGCCAACAGGCTCCTCTGTCCATGAGATTTTCCAGGCAAGGATACTGGAGTGGGTTGCCATTTCCTTTTTTCCTGGGGATCTTCCCAACCCAGGGATCGAACCCGGGTCTCCTGTACTGTGGGCAGATTCTTTACCAACTGAACTACAAGGGAAGCTACAAGGGGGTAGTAATGGTAGGAGCTAAAAAGTTGGCTTTAGTCTAACAACTGCAAATCTCAAATCTTCCAGCAATCTGAGTGGGCTCAAAAGAGGACACTGAACCTCAGATGAGAGGGTGGGGTGGCCCTAATGCACCAATTTCAACCCAAAGAGACCCTGGACTGAAGGCTATTTAACCCAGGCCCAGACTCCAGACCTTGGGAAGCTGTGAGGTGCTAAAGACGTGTGTTCGAAGCCCCTCAGCGTGCAGTAGTTTATTATATAGCAACGAGGATGCGAATGTCAGTGCGAAGCACCGGTTGATGGAGGTTATCTTTCTTTTACCAGGTATACTGACACCACAGTGGATAGAGGGGGGCGAGGAGGTGAAGAAGTGATACTTTGGAACTCCCAAAACAGAAGGAATCTGCTGCTAAGCATAAAGGGCAGAGCCGAGAAAGAAAAGAAAGTGCAACTTCATCTATTAAAACTGCATTTGAAGAAAAAACTGTACGAGCTCAGAAAGATAATGGCCTCTGAAGAATGCTAAAGAAATGCCCGGACTGTCAGTCAGTTCAGTTCAGTTCAGTTCAGATGCTGTCAGTTCAGTTCAGTCTCTCAGTCGTGGCCAACTCTTTGTGACCCCATGGACTGCAGCACGCCAGGCCTCCCTGTCTATCACCATCTCCCAGAGTTTGCTCAAACTCATGTCCATCAAGTCAGTGATGCCATCTAACCATCTCATCTTCTGTTGTCCCCTTTTCCTCCCGCCTTCAATCTTTCCCAGCATCAGGGTCTTTTCCAAGAATCAGTTCTTCACATCAGGAGGCCAAAGTACTAGACTTTCAGCTTCAGCATCAGTCCTATCAGTGAACATCCAGGACTAATTTCCTTTAGGATGGACTGGTTGGATCTCCTTGCTGTCCAAGGGACTCTCAAGATTCTTCTCCAACACCACAGTTCAAAAGGATCAATTCTTCGGCATTCAACTTTCTTTATAGTCCAACTCTCACATCCATACATGACTACTGGAAAAACCATAGCTTTGACTAGATAGACCCTTGTTGGCAAATTAATGTCTCTGCTTTTTAATATGCTGTCTAGATTGATCATGACTTTTCTTCCAAGGAGCAAGAGTCTTTTAATTTCATGGCTGCAGTCACCATCTGCACTGATTTTGGAGCCCCTCAAAATGAAGTTTGCCACTGTTTCCACTGTTTCCCCATCTATCTGCCATAAGCGATGGAATCCGATGGCATGGTCTTTAGTTTTCTGAATGTTGAGTTTTAAGCCAACTTTTTCACTCTCCTCTTTCACTTTCATCAGGAGGCTCTTTGGTTGTTCTTCACTTTCTGCCATAAGGCTGCCATAATGGTGCTATGCTGCTGCTAAGTCGCTTCAGTCGTGTCCGACTCTGTGCGACCCCATAGACGGCAGCCCACCAGGCTCCCCTGTCCCTGGGATTCTCCAGGCAAGAGCACTGGAGTGGGTTGCCATTTCCTTCTCCAAAGTATGAAAGTGAAGTTGCTCAGTCGTGTCCGACTCTTAGCGACCCCATGGACTGCAGCCTACCAGGGTCCTCTGTCCATGGGATTTTCCAGGCAAGAGTACTGGAGTGGGTAATGTCCTAATATTTGGAAATAGTTCTATATACATGTATGAATAAAAGCTAAATAGTTTTATTATACTCCAATAAATTATATAATACAATGTTTATGTGTATTTAACATATGTAATATACAAATAATAGTTTTTATTACATGTATTATATGTGTGTGTGTGTGCACACTGTGTGCTTACTCATGTTCGACTCTTTGCAACCCCATGGACTGTAGTCCAGCAAGCTCCTCTGTCCACAGGATTTTTCAGGCAAGAATACTGGAGTGAGTTGCCATTTCCTACTCTAGGGAATCTTCCTGACCCAGGGACCAAACTCGCATCTCCTGCATGTCCTGCATTAGCAGGCAGATTCTTTACCACTGAGCCACCTGGGAAGCCCCATTATATATACATATATGCACATATACATACATGTAATATGTAATTATATATGTAGTTATATATAATTAAAAATTATGGAGTTAAAAACTGTGAAAACCACTCAGTGGTAAAGAACCCGCTTACAATGGAGGAGATGCAGGAGATGTGGGTTTGATCCCTGGGTGGGGAAGATCCCCTGGAGGAGGGCATGGCAACCCACTCCAGTGTTCTTGCCTGGAGAATCCCACGGACAGAGGAGCCTGGCAGGGTACAGTCCATAATGTCGCAGAGTCGGACACGGTTGAAGCCACTGAGCGCACACGGAATCTGCCACTTTCCCTGCCGTTGGTGCACTCTAACTACAAGCGTGTGTAATGCAGCAAAGATACACTTTTACTTGCTGCTCTTATTTTTAACAGTTATATCACCAGCTTTCTTTTCCCAGTTACTATCTAGTTCTCAAAATTAGTATTGTGAGACTCTGTTAGAAGTTGTATAGTTATTGAATATGTTGTCATAATTATTTCCCTTTGTTGTTGAGTATTTAGACAGTTTGAAGATTTTCATTATTGAAAATGATACTGCAGTGAATGCTTTTTTCATGGACTATTTTAATGTTTCTGAATTTTTCCTCATGATAAACTGTGGAAAGTGGAGCTATTATAATATTTGCCACATACCATAGAAGCTATCCTAAGGGAAATACTCTAAGAAAACACTTCAGCAGATATTTCTAAGGCCATGATCAGAAATAGTAAATATCTATTCTCCAGAAAGTTTAACTGATTGCTCATTCAGGAAGTATGCCACTTCATCTAGTTATGCATAATCTAATTAAGCAGAAGTATATGTTAATGGACAATGCTACTGTACGCTTGTATCTGTACAGGGAAACAACAGAAATGCTAAGTGTTAACTAACTGTAACAGATGCTTCTCAAGTATTTCTCCATTGTTATATGGAATTGCATTTAAGAATGTATGCTGCTGCTAAGTCACATCAGTCGTGTCCAACTCTGTGCGACCCCATAGATGGCAGCCCACCAGGCTCCCCCGTCCCTGGGATTCTCCAGGCAAGAACACTGGAGTGGGTTGCCATTTCCTTCTCCAATGCAGGAAAGTGAAAAGTGAAAGTGAAGTCGCTCAGTCGTGTTCGACTCTTTGCGACCCCATGGACTGCAGCCCACCAGGCTCCTCCATCCATGGGATTTTCCAGGCAAGAGTACTGGAGTGGGGTGCCATCGCCTTCTCCATAAGAATGTATAATAATAGTAATAATCATAAAGGTGAAGAAAACATGTTTATATACACATGGATAGATTTATATACATGTATGTATATATGTAGATAGATAGATAAAATCCATGAGTATTTCTAAAAATTCCAGAGGATATACTTAGGACAAAAGGTTTTTAAAAAAGTGAATTCACCTCACCTGTTAAAGAAGATACATTTAAGTAAGACATTTGAGTTTGGGGGGAAATTAGTCACAGGTCTAGTGGTTCCTTCGGGTCTATAGTTCCTTCAAAGAACTGTAAAGCCTACAAACTGTTTTTACTACTGTTGAGCTGATGACTGAATTTTAGGAAATAAACAAGTAAATATATATATAATACAATTTATATGAATAAATTGATATATTTATTATATATAAATAAATATATATATACAATTTCTAGGAGGGGAGTATAAAATGTAGATTTCTGGGCATAATTTTAAACATTGCATCCTGTTTATAAGACTGACTGTCAGATTGCTTTTTCATCCATAAAATAATTTTATTCATTGGCCTATAAAAGTGATACGCCCCTTTTTCTCTCCTCTGGAAAAGAAATCAATTAGAATTTCCACCAGCTTTTAGGAAACTGTGGATAAACTTCACGTTTGCATCTATCATTCCAATGTTGCTTCTCAAATGACGAGCCTAAACTTGTAATTTCTAGGATATTCAGGATTTTGTAGTTCCCTTGTTACCTAGTTGGTGGAAGTAGTGTTCAGATGAGTGCTTTCTGGAATGACCACATCTGTCACTGTGCTATCGACAGAACCGTCCTAACGCTGAAGGTGGGCCAGTGCTTCACGTTCCTGAATTATTTACCTGTTCCTCATTAGAACTGAGTTGAACACAAAGCACAGTCCTGGAGACATTCAGAAGAAGGGAAAGGAGAAAAGGAAGAGGAAGAAGAATTAGGAAAGGAAGGAGGGTGTAAGGAAGAGAAGCAAAAGGAATGAGAAACATTTAGACTTCCACGAGCCCCAAAATTATGGAGAAATTGTTCACTTTTAGAGATGTGTTTCTTTCCATTTGAGCCTCCCACCATCATTTCTCAAGACAATGAGCTTTTCTCATCGTTATCTTTGCCCCACTCCCAGAAAGAGAACAGAAGCGAGCACATCACTGCTGGTATCTGATATCTGCTCTGCGGCCGTAGATACTTTTATTTAGGCCACAATGGGACATGAAGATATGAGACATCATGCTAACATGGGGTGGGGAATTCATTCTCTACCCCGTTTCACTCCAGTCTACTTGCAGGGATTGATGGAAATTTCTACCCAGAAGGTGGTGATAGACAACGCTGATTGCTTATGATTTGAATTATATGTGCATGGTTCCGTAAAAGCCAACCCGTCCACCCCCATTAAAGCCATTCCTCATGCTCAAACTTTCTCAGGGAACTGTGCATAGCTGGTAAATCAACTTGATTATTATTCTATTCCACAGGACATGCAATGATTTACATTTATATGCCAGCAATTTCTTTTTCATTGCCCCAGCAAGAGCTGGGAAATGATTTATAAGGATGTGAAAGTTCTGGCACAAATGTTATACAGCTTCAGCATGTTTGCATTGCACAGTGTGACGGACCCGTTCTCAGAGGCGCGGATGCTCCCATACAGGTAGCCCATGATAGGAGAGGTCAGTGCTGACAGATTTCGGGATTGTTTCAGTACAGAGAAAGCACTGACCCTGTGGTAATGAGAGTGTTTGGGATATATCTTTTAAGCAGGTCAATACTGGATGCCATCCTTAGGGGCAAGGGACAGTTTAGCTTCTTGTAATTAGTTGACTTGCCTCTGTTGGATCCCTAATGGACTCCTGTACCATAAAAACATTCCTTTCTGGAACAGTTGGCAGCTTCATTGTATTTGCTCTGTTTTCTCAAACCTCCCCTCCACATGTTATTCTATCTCTGGGAAGAAAGTAAAAGAATGCAAACCTGCAAAGTTGAAGTGATATAGAAGAGAAAAAGTATATTGTGCTCTATGCCATTCATTTATACATTTCATAATCAGAATTGAATGAAAGATGCATCTCAAGCTTTGTTGGACTTACACAGTACTTATGGTTATGAAAAAAAAAAGTTTGAATAATAGTCAGCTTTGGGTATTATGCTTTTCTCAGAAAATAATCTCTGGAGATCCTACTGCTCAACTCTCAACATGAATATGATCACCACATTTCACGTCACTTTCCAAGATGATATGATTGGTAATATTTCTTATTAATTGAACAAGATGACACTCAGATAGGCGTAGTTTTATGCCCCTTTGGGTTATAGCACTTTCAACTTCCCATGGACAATACAGTCAAAACTATAAAAAGTCTCTGTACCAAAAAACAGGGCAATCAGGTTGGAAATACATTTCATTTAAAAAGTGAAATTTCACATCATTGTGGGATTGTATCTGTGTGTGTGTGTGTGTGTGTGTGTGTGTGTGTGTGTGCTTAGTCACTCAGTCATGTCTGACTCTCTGTGACACTCTGGATTGTATCCTGCCAGGCTCCTCTGTCCATGGGATTCTCCAGGCAAGAATACTGGAGTGGGTTGTCATTTCCTTCTCCAGGCGATCTTCCCGACCCAGGAATCGAACAGTCTCCTGTATCGCAGGCAGATTCTTTATGGACTGGGCTACAAGTTAAGCTCATATTTCTTTGCAGCTTTGGGCAAATACCAAAAAATTCTTAATGAAAACTTTTAAGACTCTGCAAAACAGTTCTCAAACTTTAGTCTACATAAGAATCACCTAGGTTGCTTTTCAAAAAGTAAACATTCACAGACATCACCATAGAGGATCTGATTCATAGATAGGATAGAAAGTCCAGAATCCATATTTCAAAAAGTGCCCTGGGTAATTCTGATGAGGTAGCTGTAGATTAACAGTCAAGAAAAACAGCCTTAGATCTTCTAAAGCAGAGATTCTTTTCTTTTCAGTTATAAAAGACATGTTGACCCTCACCTAGGAATTGTAGCCAATCTTTTCTGGAATTACGGGTTTAATTTACTTCTCAAACAGAAGCGGGAAAAAATAATATGCTCTTCTGGATAACCGCCATATCTCTATTAGGTCTTGGCAATTGCAATATTCCTTCCCATAATAGTTTTTGGAATATTTTGTGTCTTTTTTTTTTAGTAAAATTCATATTTTCCTGGGCTTTTGATATATACTTTATATTTATATATACTTTATATACTTCCCTGGTGGCTCAGACAGTAAAGCGTCTGTCTACAGTGCGGGATACCCGGGTTCAATCCCTGGGTCAGGAAGATCCCCTGGAGAAGGGAATGGCAATCTACTCCAGTACTATTGCCTGGAGAATTCCATGGACAGAGGATCCTGGTAGGCTATAGTCCATGGGGTCGCAAAGAGTCAGACATGACTGAGCGACTTCACTTTCACTTATATTTTAATACATAAATATTTTTAGACTTTGAGTGAACATTTAAAAAATCAGTAATAATATGCATCTGAGTTTAGTTTTACCTTATGATCCATCAGTGGCTGTCAAGGTCATAATATGTGCACAGCTATCTGTTGGGCTTTTTATATATTCATTCATTCATTCTTTGTAGATTTCATGATTCCCAAAGTGGCTTATGTCCCAAGAAATGTTAAAATTTAATACCAGAAAATGGGAAGAAGAATCATAGAAATGCAAAGCCTCATTTACCAACAAGTTGTTAGAGAAATGAGTTGTCATCTTTGCACTGGTTCTGTGCCCCCTTTAAAGGGGATTAATAGGGCCTCATAGGAAAGCATTATTTCTTTATTCTCTCCCCAGCCTGGAGAGATGGGGCGCTACAAAGTGGTTGCTTAGTAACTAGCCCAGTATGACCATTTTCCCTCTTCCCATATGCAGACATAGTTAATTGCCAGATTTTGAATTATTGCAGTAATTTTCTAACTCAGTGATATTATTGGTATAAGAAATACAGAATTTCTGAAGTTAAATTTTCTGGTCTGGTGCAACATACAGTAATAAAACTGTACTCTGGATATATGTAAACTACTCATTAGAAAAAAAATTAAAAGTGTTGACTTGGCCAAGGTCATTTAGATAGGAAAGAGTTGAACCCAGGAGGCTTACAATCAGATTTATCTTTTGTCAAAACCCATGGCATATTATTCTATCCCAACTCCATCATATCTGAATTTTCTGTGACAATCTCCACCATTAGTTTATTTCCTAATAACTAAAAGTGAAAATGACATGGACACTCTCCTCCGAATTTCCCATTGCTTCAAATTAACTAAGTGATGGTTAGAACTAAATTCAAAATAAAATTTCCTTTATTACTGACTTAAGGAAATGTAGGCAAGACAAGAGTTTCTCAAATGATCTGTTCTTAGAAAACTAAGAATAACAAGCAGCCCAGCAGTTGAGTCGCTGATTCTAAATATATTCTGCATCTGTGTCAGGTTTTAATCTATATACGGGAAATCTATAACATAATCCATGTTATCTATAATCATCTCAGACAAAATAATCTACAGTCTATGTCTTACCAAAATCATTTTATTGCTTTTTATCTTTGTCCAGTTGTTTTTTAATGTGGTTTCTACATTTAAGGATTTTTCACATATGCAAATTTCTTGATAAAGGGATTTATTCTACTTTCCAGGTCTGCTTATTTTTCAAATAAGGTATTTCCCCACCCTCCACCCCCATTCCCGTCTCTTATACATGCCAGTCCCCCGCCTTCCCTCAGCTCCTATCTTTTGAATTCTGGAGTCTTCTTTAATTCTTTTCATTGAAGTTCAACCCCAATTATTTACTCACTGTGCATTCATGTAGAAGCTTTCTATAGCTTCTACAAAATTCTGAATATCTTCTTCATGCTTCTTTGCCTTAAAGTTTTCTCAAGAATATTTTCTTATACTTACACTTTCAGTTTAAAAGTCATTTGGTCTGGTCATTTTCTTCCTTGTTCTCGCTAGTTATTCTTTACCCTTGCCAAGAATCAATCATTCCGGCATAATCCCAAAAAACAAAACCTGTTCTTTGATTACATCTTCATAGTCAGTGGTTCATTTCCACATCTTTTTCCCTTTTTTTTTCCCAATTCACAATATCCCATTTGAAGTTGCTTGGAGAAGGCAATGGCACCCCACTCCAGTACTCTTGCCTGGAAAATCCCATGGATGCCGGACCCTGGTAGGCTGCAGTTCATGGGATTGCTGAGGGTCGGACATGACTGAGCGACTTCCCTTTCACTTTTCACTTTCATGCATTGGAGAAGGAAATGGCAACCCACTCCAGTGTTCTTGTTTGGAGAATCCCAGGGATGGAGGAGCCTGGTGGGCTGCCATCTATGGGGTCACACAGAGTCGGACATGAAGCAACTTAGCAGCAGCAGCAGCAGCAGCAAACATATTTGGGTTTTCTAACTTGGACTTCAAAGTAGCTAGAGATAACACAGGAGATTTCTCTAAAACTCACCAAATGTAAGAAGTGTTTTATTATGTGGAAGACGACTCCCTGTCGGGACTGCCCCAGTGACTCAGTTCACTTGTGGATTAGCCATGTCGTTCAACATAGACTCAGTTCACACTTCTTAACAGGGAGTCTCCAAACACCATATAATTGCTCACCTGGTAACATCAGGGCTTCCCTGATGGCTCAGATGGTAAAGAATCTGCCTGCAATGTGGGAGACCTGGGTTCGATCCCTGGCTTTGGAAGACCCCTGGAGAAGGGAATGGCTACCTACTCCAATATTCTGGCCTGGAAAAATCCATGGACAAAGGAACCTGGTCGGCTACAGTCCATCCCATGGTCACAAAGAGTCTGACACGACTGAGTGACTCTCATTCATTCATTGGTAACATCAAGTCCCAAGGTCATTGCTTATGTCATTATATATTAATGAACTGTGTCAAAAGATACTCATATCTGCTAAAAGGTCCAAGTCAAGTTTTTCCTTCCAGCCCCCTTTCATCCTTCCTGTGTCACATTCTTCATAATCATCATCAATCTATCTTTTTAAAAGTAAAAAGAATCACTATCTTGGGGGCCTCCCAGGTGGTCCAGTGGTTAAGAATCAGCCTTGTGATCCTTCTGAAGTTTTCAAACTAAATCTTTCTGGGGAGCAAGAGAATGACTGTGTTATGAATGAATGTCAAAAGCCAACGGTCTATGTGTGAAGACACCAACTACAATCAAGAGGGGCCACATTTGGTATGGTAGATGAAAGGAAGAACTATGGAGCAAAAGGAACAGAGCTCTTTGTTTCTGCTCTTCTCCAAGCATGTTAAAGCTGGTTTTAGAAAAGGCAGAGGAACCAGAGATCAAATTGCCAACATCTGCTGGATCATTGAAAAAGCAAGAGAGTTCCAGAAAAATAGCTATTTCTGCCTTATTGACTATGCCAAAGCCTTTGACTGTGCGGATCACAATAAACTATGGAAAATTCTGAAAGAGATGGAAATACCAGACCACCTGACATGCCTCTTGAGAAACCTGTATGCAGGTCAGGAAGCAACAGTTAGAACTGGACATGAAACAGCAGACTGGTTTCAAATAGGGAAAGGAGTACATCAAGGCTGTACATTGTCACCCTGCTTATCTAACTTATATGCAGAGTACATCATGAGAAACGCTGGGCTGGAAAAACACAAGCTGGAATCAAGATTGCCAGGAGAAATATCGATAGCCTCAGATATGGAGATGACACAACCCTTATGGCAGAAAGTGAAGAGAAACTAAAGAGCCTCTTGAAAGTGAAAGAGGAGAGTGAAAAAGTTGGTTTAAAGCTCAACATTCAGAAAGTGATGATCATGGCATCTGGTCCTATCTCTTCATGGCAAATAGATGGGGAAACAGTGGAAACAGTGTCAGACTTTACTTTTTTGGGCTCCAAAATCACTGCAGATGGTGACAGCAGCCATGAAATTAAAAGACGCTTACTCCTTGGAAGGAAAGTTATGACCAACCTAGATAGCATGTTCAAAAGCAGAGACATTACTTTGCCAACAAAGGTCCATCTAGTTAGGTTTTTCCTGTGCTCATGTATGGATGTGAGAGTTGGACTGTGAAGAAAGCTGAGTGCCAAAGAATTGATGTTACTGAACTGTGGTGTTGGAGAAGACTCTTGAGAGTCCCTTGGACTGCAAAGAGATCCAGCCAGTCCATTCTGAAGGAGATCAGCCCTGGGATTTCTTTGGAAGGAATGATGCTAAAGCTGAAATTCCAACTATGGCCACCTCATGCGAAGACTTGACTCACTGGAAAAGACTCTGATGCTGGGTGGGATTGGGGGCAGGAGGAGAAGGGGACAACAGAGAATGAGATGGCTGGATGGCATCATCAACTCGATGGACATGAGTTTGAGTGAACTCCAGGAGTTGGTAATGAACAGGGAGGCCTGGTGTGCTGCGACTCATGGGGTCGCAAAGAGTCGGACACGACTGAGCGACTGAACTGAACTGAACTGAGAAGTGACTGCCATCGGATTTTCCAGGGGAGAAACAATAGAAAGAGTGAGCACTGGGGAAAATGAGAGTAGGGACAGGTTAAGTGTGATCATATAGAAAGAACTCTTTTGTGTAATGTTTTTTCAAAAAGTCTCTTTCAACCTTTCTAGTCATTTGGTGGTGGTGCTGTTGTTCAGTCGCTCAGTTGCGTCCGACTCTTTGCGACGCCATGGACTGCAGCACGCCAGGCTTCCCTGCTCTCCACTGTCTCCCTGAGTGTGCTCAAATTCACGTCCATTGAGTCCGTGACACTATCTAACCATCTCATCCTCTGCCACTACCTTCTCCTTTTGCCTTCAATCTTTCCCAGCATGAGTCTTTTCTAATGAGTCAGCACTTCGCATTAAATGTCTAAAGTATTGGAGCTTCAGTTTCAATACTAGTCCTTCCAGTGACTATTCAGGGTTGATATCCTTTAGGGTTAACTGGTTTGATCTCTTTGCAATCCAAGGACTCTCAAGAGTCTTCTCCGGCAACACAGTTTGAAAGCAACATTTCTTTGGCGTTCAGCCTTCTTTATGGTCCAACTCTCACATCCATACATGACTACTGGAAAAACCATTGCTTTGACTAGATGGGCCTTTGTAGGCAGTGATGTCTCTGCTTTTTAATACATTGTCTAGGTTCTGTGTAGATGGCTATGTATTTGTCAACTTCTCATGCTAATGAAGTGATATAGTGATTAATAATTCAAAGGCAGTGATCCTATGCCTTTTTTAAAAGTAGGATCAATTTCTATCAGTGTGAAAGAGAACTAACTTCTCTTTCAACCAGTCAACCTTAAAGGAAATCAACCCTGAATATTCACTGGAAGGACTGATATAGAAACTGAGAAAACTGTATTAAATGCATACCATGGGATAAAACAGCAACACATTTTTATGGGTCCCTACTTCATACCAGCTAAGTTCCAGGCTCTGATCACCACACGTTCACCCTGGCCTTTGTTCGCAGTCCACTCATAAGCCAGCTCTTAACCTATTCCAGCTTTTCCTGTCTTCAGGCCCTGCAACACTGTCACTCTGTGCATAGTTAGATCTCATCCTCAGACCTGATGCTACAGAGTTATTTTGTCTTTGACCTTAGACTCCCTCCTTTTGAGCATGGCTCAAGCTCAATATCTACCATTCTGCTGTCCTGATAAAAAGCCCACCTGCTCTAGCCTAGGTCATGTGCATGCATACTAAGTCATGTTTGACTCTTTGTGACCTTATGGACAGTTGCCCACCAGGCTCCTCTGTCCATGGGATTCTCCAGGCAAGAATACTGGAGTGGGTTGCCATGCCCTCCTCCAGGGGATCTTCCCGACCCAGGATTGAACCTGCATCTCTTATGCCTCCTGCACTGGCAGGTGGGTTCTTTACCTCTAGTGCCACCTGGGAAGCGCAGTTTAGGGGCACAGTAACCACCAAATGTGAAGCCTCACTTGGTTTGATCCAGTTACTGGTGTAGCATCTAAACAAAATTCTTCCCACATAGCAGAAATAAATCTACAAGGGCACTTAGATTCTGCAACGTTTTCTTAACAGTATTTTGCAGTTGTTACAATCAAGTCACTAATTCATTCTTTGTTGGTAAACTCGGGCCTTCAATTATTTATATAGCCTGTTCATCTTGTGTAACTTGATACTGTTTCCTATTGTTTCAACATGTATTAATATGTCATCTCCCCAACTAAATTTTAAGATTCCAGAAGGTAAGAACTGTGTATTTTTGTATTTTTTAAGACATCCTCTACAGTAACTGATAGTATGGCATATATATATTACCAAAAGGCAAAATATTAATAGAAAACCATGATATTTGAGACAAGCTTAAAACCATCTTAAAAGCAGTTTTAGAAAAACCATATATATCTGGCATATTTGCACATTTTTAAAGCCTATTAAAAATACAAATCCAGAGTATAGTCAGTCAATCACAGCATTCTCTGCAGAACACACGTAGGAAAGGGAAAATTCATAACAGGGATTGTGGAGTATTTAGTGAGCTTGCACTGGCACGTTGAATGCTGCCAGTCCAATCCATCGCCCAACAAATGACTGTAAATAAGACAGTGCCGAGGAGGAGAGTTAGAGATGAAGTGGGCAATGAGGTGGAAGGCGTCGCAGCTGCTTCTTTTCATTCATTCATTGAATTCTCTGTAAATATTGGTACGGCTTGCAAAGTGGTAAACAGCATTTCTGGAAATTAAAATGACTGCTCCTATCCTGGCGAGAATATCAAGGGTCTGAGTGTTAGGCAAAGCGGACTATGACATCATACACTGTGTGAGCTTTCCCTTTGGCTTCCCCCACATGCTCCAAATTCATTTGCTCCATAATATGTGAATTTATATTTTCAATGAGCCAACTCTTTCACCCAGAAGGTAGTCAGCGCCTGTTTTAGGGTCATTTTTTTTTCTGCGGGTTTCACTTTGCCACATGAATTGGCGCTTGTTTACCCTTTCATTTTAAGGTTTGGTGGGGTTTTTTTCTGCACTCAGTATCCAAACAGACAGATGTCTTTTTGTGAAGTTGAAATGACACATCAGAGTTTTAATGCTGTCTTTCTCATATTTGCATATTTAATTACTTGCATCACATTTTATTAGTATATTATCCGATGAGGAATTCTGACTAATTAATTTCACCTGGAATTGTAGGCTGGTGGATGAAAAATTACACTTGGCCATTTGTAGGGACCAGCTGTGTATTAGAAATATCTGATCCCCATCTGCAGGACTTGAAAAAGTGAGAGAAAACAGCTGATTGTAAAAAACACTCACTTTTCCTTGTGCCCTGGAGGTATTATGATTGGCAGATATCCTTTATTAGCCAGCCTATATTCCGAACATTAACTGAGAAATGTACTCTGAGCATCGTTCACGGGGACAACTTTACTTTCCCTCATTTTGGTTTTAATTTGTAGGCGTGCTAATGTGACTGGGATTCCACCTCCCCCCTGCCCCCACCACCAGCGACGCACGCACTCACTGCCTTCTATTCCAGCCTGACTGGCCAACTTCATTTGGACCGCAAATCGCGTGGGCCTCACTGATGATGCAGACCAACACACAGAAATCTGGGAGAGGGGGAGTATCGCGTTCAAGATGACCTTCGGGGCCAAAGGTGGCCTCTTGGAAACACAACCCTATCCTGCAGCGTGACTCTGACACACGCGTGTGCCCTCCTTTTCCCTCCCTGCCTGTGCCTTGCTCTGGATTTGTGTTTGAATTCTTTGTCTGCCCTGACAACAGATGGTGTTTTAATAAAGTCCAGTAGGAATATTACTGTGAGTAAACAATGCAGCACATGCCAACTCCATAATTGCCGGGTACTGATTCAGCCCCTTACCTGCTCCATCCAAACTGGGAGGGAACCAACTGTGCTCGCACCTCCGGCAGCCGCCTGCGCGCCCGCAGCTGTGCTGGGCTCCGCGGCCAGCCTCACCGCGGAAGGTAAATTGCAGCCCCTGTCAAGCTTCTTGGCACCGGGTCCAGAGAGCGGCTGCCATCTGGCTTGTCATCAAACACGGTCATTCAATCTCTCGGAGATTGAAATGGCTTTTAAAAAAAATCTTGCTATTTAAAAAAAAAAAATTGACACTCATCGAACAGATTATGTTTCTCTTTCCAGGCACAGTGGATTCTGAAATAACCATTGGAGCTTATTTGAGCCATAGCTTGCAGAGTGGTGTGTTTTTTGTTTTGTTTTGTTTTTTCCCCTCAGTAATTCCCACACTCAAAGGGATTTATAAACCTAAACCTATTATATGCTAATGGAGAATTTAAATTCGTTGAATCTGGCCAAGAAATGCACACTCTCATTTGTTTTTCGCTTTGGGGAAAGGGCAAAAAGTTAGGTTCCCTATTTGGACTGTTTTAGTTTTCTTTTGTTTTTTTGCTGTCTGCCGTGCTAAGTCACTTCAGTCTTATCTGACTCTTTGCAACCCCAAGAACTGTAGCCCATCACGCTTCACTCTCCATGGGATTTCCCAGGCAAGAATGTTGGAGTGGGTTGCTGTGCCCCACTCCAAGGACCTTCCTGACCCAGGGATCCAGGGGTCTCTTGTCTCCTGCATTGGCAGGCAGGTTCTTTACCACTAGCACCACCTGGGAAGCCCACTTGTAAGCAAATATGGTGGCTCAGATGGTAAAGAATCCGCCTGCAATGCAGGAGACCCAGGGTCAATCCCTGAGTCAAGAAGATCCCCTGGAGAAGGGAATGGCAACCCCCTCCAGTCTTCTGGCCTGGAGAATGAGGATCCTGGCGGGCGACAGTCTATACGGTCGGTCTCAAAAAGTCGGACACGACTGAGTGACTAATACCTTCCCTTGCTTTTAATATTCTTAATGCTTTCATATATTTGTTATTTGTTCAAAAAGAGGGGACAGGTGAAGGCCAGGGAGACAGTAATTCACATGTGTGCTGTGTGTCCCTTTCCATGGTCTCTTCAAACTACCTGCTAACTAGAAGGCTCCAGGAAAATAAAAGGGGCTTTGGCAGCCAAAAAGAGACTCAGGGCTTACCCATTTTGTAGGAAGGCCAGGAGCATGTGATGTTTATCCAAGGACCATATCTTAAGTGACATCCAGTTTCTTCCAACACTGCTATTTTCAACAGCATACCAAACACTCATGGTAGTGCCTGCAGTTAGAACAAAAAGCAAAGCAAGCTGTAGCAGCTGCAGAGAGTCGCGCTGACGGTAGAGAAAGGCTAATGTCGACTGGCCGACACACTCAGAGGGAAGCCTCTTGTTTCCTGCTTTATCTGTTCAAGTAAATAAAATATATTAAGCTGATATGGCACCAGACTGAACTTAGAGTTTTTTTTTGGGAAGTTTTTCCAACTGAGGCTGCTACTCCCCAGATGGACTGATTGATACATGAATGTTTGCATTGCATCATTTTCCCTTCCATAGATTTTTAGGTAACACCATCCTATTTTTTAACTTTTTAAGAATAATTCGAAACACATGCAAAAGCAGACAAAAGAGTATAAACTTTTTCCACATCGCCCATTCCTAACAAGCGTTCATCCACAGTAAACATTGCCCTAGCCATACCCCACTCACTTCCCTCCTCCCTGTTTTATTTGAAGCAAATTCTACACAGCCATTTAATTGCAAGTATTTCATAATATTTAAATATCTTTAAAACCCAGTGACTTTCTTGCTCCTTTTCATTTCATTTGAGTTTCATTTCAAACTTAAGTTTTGTTTCAAACTTCAAAAGAATTTCCAACAGTAATAAAAAAAAAAAAAAAAAAAACTGCTAGAGATTCTTAAGCAAAATTTGCTAACATTTTGCTTTATTACATGTCATCTCTGTACATAGTTTCAAATAAATGTAGATTTTTTTTTTCTGAATTATTGAGGGTATATTAGTTTTCTTTGGTTATTATAACACATTCATTAGTAATAAAGAACCCGCCTGTGAATGCAGGAGACATAAGAGATCCCTGGGTCGGGAAGATCCCCTGAAGAAGGAAATGGCAACTCACTCCAGTACTCATGCCAGGAGAATCCCAAGGACAGAGGAGCCTGGCGGGCTGCTGTCCACAGGGTCACAAAGAGTCAGATACAGCAGAAGTGACTCAGGACTCACAGCACAGCGCCATAAGGTCAGTTCTTTGAAACAACGCAGATTTATTTTCAATGGTTCTGGACTTCCGAGGTCAGAATGGATCTTCTGGAGGTAAAAGCAGACTGCCAGCAGAGTCTTCCCGAGGGGCTTGTGAGACTCGCCGTTGCCTTCTGTGGCGTCTACAGGCTGCCCTGAGTCTTCCAGCCTCTAGAGGGCTGCCTGTATCCCTTCGCTGCGGCCTTCCTCCACTTTTAAAGTTACTTAGTAGCGGGGTCACTCTGCGCTCTACACCTTCCTAACTGCTCCTCCTCAGATTCTGATTCGCTTGCCAACTTCTTTCACTTGCAAGACACTTGTGATTACACTGGGCTCCCTGTGATAATCCAGGAGAATCTCCTCATCTCATGATCCTTAACTTAATCACACACGCAAGGTCTTTTTTTGTCCTGTAAGGAAATACATTCGGCTTCCCCCAGTGGCTCAGAGAGTACAGAATCCGCTTGCAATGCAGGAGACACAGAAGGCTAGTGTTTGATCCCGGGTCTGGAAGATCCCCGGAGGGGGAAAATGGCAATCCACTGTAGTACTCTTGCCTGGAGAATTCTATGGACAGAAGAGTCTGGTGGGCTAGTCCCTGGGGTCACAAAGCGTCAGACATGGCTCAGCATGAGCATGAGTGCTTCTCAAAGAAAAACAACAACAGAAAATGGAAACATATTTACAGGTGCTGGGATTCAGACATCATCTGAGGACCATTATTCTGCCTACTGTAGAGAATAAAATGGAGAGAGTGTGCACCCTATCTCTGCCATTTCCGCATGGACTTCCTAAGAAGAAGGAATTTCTCTTATAGAGCCACAGCAAAATTAACAAAATAAGAACGCTGTCTAATCCGCACTCTGAGACCTAATTTCACAAATTGCCCCAGCAATGTTCTTCAAGCAGTACCATATGACATCAAGATCCCACTTTAAATGTGGGGTCATGAGTCTTTGGCCAACGTAATCTAAATCAGTTCCTTAGCCTTTCTTCTTTTCTGTCCTTTACTTGATGTATTTTGGATTCTATAGTCTTGTTATTTTATGAAATATCCCCGTTTGTATTTATCTAGTTTTCCAGGACTGGGTTCAGATTATGAACTTTTGGCAGATGCAATGGTTAAATTTTATGTGGCCTCTTGGCTAGGCTACGATGCACAGTTATTTGGTTACACGCTAATCTAGATGTTGCTATGAGTGTATCCAGTAGATGTGATTGACATCCACATTCAGTTAACTTTAAATAAAGGCTATTATCCATGAGAAGGTGAGTAGACTTCATCTCATCAATCAAAGGCCATGAGAGCAAAACTCTGGTTTCCTGGAGAAGAAGGAATTCTGCCTCAAAACTGTAATATAGAAGAAATACTGCCTGAGTTTCTAGCCTGCCACCCTATCCTGTAAATTTTGGGCTCGTTATTCCTACAACTGGGGCTTCCCTGGTGGCTCAATGGTAAAGAATCTGCCTGCCAATGCAGGAGACACAAGTTGCAGGTTCAATCCTTGGTTCAGGAAGATCCCTTGGAGTAGGAAATGGAAACCCACTCTAGTATTCTTACCTGGGAAATCCAATGGACAGAGGCACTTGGAGGGCTATAGTCCATGGGAGGCAAAAGAACTGGACAAAGCTTAGTGATTAAACAACAACAGCAATAATATCCCCAGAACTGAATGAGCCAATTCCTTAAAATCTCCCTCTGTGTGTAAGTATATTCCATTGGTTCTGTTTCTCTGGAGATCTCAAACTGATACAGAAGGTACGACAGAGATGAAAACTTGGTCCTCCCTCGAACATCCTAATAGAGGCATATGATGTCAGTTTGCCCCATTTCTACAGATCTTAAGACTATTTAAAATTATATCCATCAGGACTTTCTAGTGTGAAGTCATTATTCTTCACACGTAATGAATACATAATTTGTAGAGCATTTGAGATTGTGTACAGCTCCTTGTTAAACCCTTCCTCACCAGCTTCAGCATCCACTGATTGTTTTCTCCTTCATCATTTCTTCTATGTTTATTACTTAAACTTTTACTGTAAGCAAGAATTTTCCCCTGCTTCCCTCATAGTTCAGTTGGTAAAGAATCCGCCTGCAGTGCAGGAGACCCTGGTTCGATTCCTGGGTTGGGAAGATCCGCTGGAGAAGGGATAGGCTACCCACTCCAGTATTATTGGGCTTCCCTTATGGCTCAGCTGGTAAAGAATCTGGCTGCAATGCTGGAGACCTGGGTTCGATCCTTGGGTTGGGAAGATCCCCTGGAGAACAGAAAGGCTACTCACTCCAGTATTCTGGCCTAGAGAATTCAGAATTCCAGAAGAATTTTCCCTTCTACTCTATTAAATTATTTATTTAATCATCCATGCATTGATAACAGTGTAACTATACATATTCTTATTTAATTCTTTGGTTATAATTAGTGGTGTTCTGTGGCCAGCTCATACTCATGAGAATTCTTTTTTAATTAATTAATTTATTTTAAAAGGAGGCTAATTACTTTACAATATTGCAGTGGTTTTTGCCATACATTGACATGAATCAGCCATGGGTATACATGTGTCCTCCATCATGAACCCCCTCCCACCTCCCTCCTCATCCCGCCCCTCAGAGTTGTCCCAGTGAACCGGCTTTGAATGCCCTGTTTCATTCATCAAACTTGGACTGGTGATCTGTTTCACATATGGTAATATACATGTTTCAATACTATTCTCTCAAATCATCCCAGCCTCGCCTTCTCCCAAAGAGTCCAAAAGTCTGTTCTTTATATCTGTGTCTCTTTTGCTGTCTTGCTGTCATCATTATTATCTTTCTAAATCCCATATATATGCATTAATATACTGTATCGGTGTTTTCCTTTCTGACTTACTTCACTCTGTATAATAGGCTCAATTCCATCCACTTCATTAGAACTAATTCAAATGCATTCTTTCTAATAGCTGAGTAATACTCCACTGTATATATGTATCACAGCTTTCTTGTCCATTTATCTGCCGATGGACATCTAGGTTGATTTCATGTCCTAACTATTGTAAACAGTGCTGTGATGAACACTGGGGTACACGTATCTCTTTCAATTCTGGTTTCCTCAGTGTGTATGCCCAGCAGTGGGATTGCTGGGTGGTATGGCAGTTCTATTTCCAGTTTTTTAAGGAATCTCCACACTCTTCTCCATAGTGGCTGTACTAGTTTGCATTCCCACCAACAGTGTAAGAGGGTTCCCTTTTCTCCACACCCTCTCCAGCATTTATTGCTTGTAGACTTGGATAGCAGCCATTCTGACTGGTGTGAAATGGTACCTCATTGTGGTTTTTATTTGCATTTCTCTGATAATGAGTGATGTTGAGCATCTTTTCATGTGCTTTTTAGCCATCTGTATGTCTTCTTTGGAGAAATGTCTGCTTAGTTCTCTGGCCCATGTTTTGACTGGGTCATTTTTCTGGGATTGAGCTGCATGAGCTGTTTGTATATTTTTGAGATTAATTCTTTGTCAGTTTCTTTGGTTGCTATTATTTTCTCCCATTCTAAAGGCTGTCTTTTCACCTTGCTTATAGCTTCCTTCTTTGTGCAAAAGCTTTTAAGTTTGATTAGGTCCCATTTGTTTACTTTTGCTTTTATTTCCATTACTCTGGGAGGTGGGTCATAGAGGATCCTGCTGCGATTTCTGTCAGAGAGTGTTTTGCCTATGTTCTCCTCTAGGAGTTTTATAGTTTCTGTTCTTACATTTAGATCTTTAATTCATTTTGAGTTTATTTTTGTGTATGGTGTTAGAAAGTGTTCTAGTTTCATTCTTTTACAAGTGGTTGACCAGTTTTCTCAGCACTTGTTAAAAAGAGATTGTCTTTTTTCCATTGTATATTCTTGCCTCCTTTGTCAAAGGTAAGGTGTCCATAGGTGTGTGGATTTATCTCTGGGCTTTCTATTTTGTTCCATTGGTCTATATTTCTGTCTTTGTGCCAGTACTACACTGTCTTGATGACTGTAGCTTTGTAGTATAGTCTGAAGTCAGGCAGGTTGATTCCTCCAGTTCCATTCTTCTTTCTCAAGATTGCTTTAGCTATTTGAAGTCTTTTCTGTTTCCATACAAATTGTGAAATTATTTGTTCTAGTTCTGTGAAAAATACTGCAGGTAGCTTGATAGGGATCGCATTGAATTTATAGATTGCTTTGGGTAATATACTTATTTTTATTATATTGATTCTTCTGATCCATGAACCTGGTATATTTCTCCACCTATTTTTGTCATCTTTGATTTCTTCATCAGTGTTTTATAGTTTTACTATATATAGGTGTTTTGTTTCTTTAGTTAGATTTATTTCTAAGTATTTTATTCTTTTTGTTGCAATGGTGAATGGAATTGCTTCCTTAATTTCTCTGTTTTCTCATTGCTAGTGTATAAAAATGCAAGGGATTTCTGTGTGTTGATTTTATATCCTGCAACTTTACTATATTCATTGATTAGCTCTAGTAATTTTATGGTGATGTCTTTAGGGTTTTCTATGTAGAGGATCATGTCGTCTGCAAACAGTGAGAGTTTTAGTTCTTTTCCAAGCTGGATTCCTTTTATTTCTTTTTCTTCTCTGATTTCCATGGCTAAAACTTCCAAAACTATGTTGGATAGTAGTGTTGAGAGTGGGCGCCCTTGTCTTGTTCCTGACTTTATAGGGGAAATGCTTTCAATTTTTCACAATTGAGGATAATGTTTGCTGTGGATTTATCATATATGGCTTTTATTATGCTGAGGTATGTTCCTTCTATGCCTGCTTTCTGGAGACTTTTTTTTATTATAAATGGATGCTGAATTTTGTTAAAGGCTTTCTCTACATCTACTGAGATAATCATATACCCACTCCAGTATTCTTGCCTGGAAAATCCCGTGGATAGAGGAGTCTGATGGGCTACAGTCCATGGGATCACAAAGAGTCTGACACAACTGAGTGACTTTCACTTTGACTTTAAGGGAGCATAATGTCTGTGAGAGAAATCCATGTTGTTGTGTATATCAGCAAGCTATTCCTCTTTATTGTTGAGTAATATTTCTTGTATGGATAAGCCACAATTTGCTTACACATTTTCATGTCATTTGGAATTTGAACTGTTTTCAGTTTTTGGTTACTGTGGATGAAGCTGCCATGAAAATTCTCCTACAAGTCTTTTTGTGAGCATATGTTTTCATTTATCTCAAGAAAACGCCTAGGAGTAAAACAGCTGGATCAAAGTGTTTCAATAAATTTGGCTTAGCTGAGAAAATTTTTTCAATAGTAGTTGTACCGTACTTTCTGTTCTGACCAATATGGAATATCAGGGACTGGATTTACCTGCCAACGTTGAGCAACAAGCTAAACTGGGCAAGTATGTGAAACCAGGGATTTTAAGCAATGGTTCACTGGCAGTACGGGATGGTGATCCCCTAGAGAAAGAAAATGAGAAAGATGACCTCCGTCATTTCATCAGTGTACTAACTGGAGGATAGAAAACTAAGGACAACTCTAAGTACTGATGTAGTAGGGAGGCGACAGAAAAGTAGACCAGAGAGAACTAAGCACCCGCAGACTGAGCTGACAGACTCACTGAGACAAGGAGGAGGAGACCAGCATGCACGATTAAAGGTACATGAAAAGGTGCTCAGCACCGCTAATCATGAGGGAAAGGCAAATCCCAAGCACAGCGACAAATCATCTCACACCTGTTAGAATCACTATTAGCAAAAACACGAGAAATAACAAGGGTGGGTGAACATGTGGAGAAAAGGGAAATGGTTGGGAGGCATCACTGACCTGAGTTTGAGCAGGCTCTGGGAGATGGTGGAGGAGAGGGAGGCCTAGTGTGCTGTAGTCCATGGCGTTGCAAAGAGTCAGACATGACTGAGCGAGTGAACAACAGCAGCAACATGCACTGTTGGTGGGAATGTAAATTGGTGCAGCCACTGTGCAAAACCATATGGAGGCTTCTCACAAAATTAAAAACAGAATTACTATGTGATCTGGCAATTCCACTTCTGGGTGTGGGTATCTAATGAAAGAAAAAGAGAACACTAACTCAAGAAGATGTATGCACCTCTGTGTTCATGGCAGCATCATTTACAGTAGCTAAAATGCAACCTAATATTCATCGATGGATGGATAGAATAAAATACATGACATATGTGTGATATATTCCACACAATGGAATATATATCTGTATATACAGATATATAATATGCATAATAGATAATTCAGCCATAAAAATGAAAAAAAATCTTCCTATTTGTGACAACATGTATTAAATGGTGTTAGTTATTACACTGTGGATCCCTGTGTCTTAATTTGGAGAAGTACATTTAGAAAGCAATGTCTGGGTTCTAGGTATGTTCACTGCTATTGGGGTACCACTGTGTCCTCGTCCTCTCATTGGATTGATCTGTGAAATAAAAGATACAGCACACATACATGTGCATAAATATCTACATTTTCACATACATAAGCACTCATAGCTATATTCATTTATGTATCTATGCATGTATGTATCTATTTATCTGTTATCTGTATATTAAAACCCATGAGTCACTCCCCATTTCAACAACTCCCCATTTAATTTTTAAATCCTTATTTTGACAGTCAGAAATCTGGCTCTTATTATCCATAATATATGCACTTGTTTGCTCAATCATAAAATACACAGAAAGTAGTTTCAGAAATGCCAAACCTTGCCTCTGTGAAAAGAAAAACAGAATAATTAATTTTTGCCTTTAGCCTAAAGACATACTCCGAATATTGTGTTGTAAAGTTAGTTGGGGTAGTTCTTCCCTAATTCCTTAACTGTAGTAATATTATCCATTTGATATATGGTTCAGTTCATTGTGTCTGTATACAATTTTCAGATTTTCCCCATATCCTGTCATCAATAACTATGGAGTATCTGACATTCTGCCCCATTTACAAGGTAGTAAATTATTTTGCTATTGTTTCATGGATGCTAGCAGAAGACACATGAATCTCAGTTCTTAAGAAAGTTATTAATTTCTTACAGCACAGCCAGAAGCATGAGTATCATCCCAAGTCTCACAGAAGCCATGAAGAGGAACTCAGTTAATTTTGCACATAGGTTTCCTTCACAAGTGAGGAACTCTGAGCTTAAAGAACTGGAAGACTTTGCTTGTTCTTTCTCCCCTAATGGTCCACTACCAAAGTTCCCCTACCTGAACTTTGCTCCGTTTTGCCTTCTGGCAAAATTACACATGAGCACACCGCTCCATCAGCCACTCTGATTAATCTGATCAACAGAGGCTAGGGACAAGTCCATTCAATTTGTTTCATGCAATATTTAATTAAGACTACAAGAAACAGAACTCCAAACAGCAAGTTGAGGGCAACCTGTAGCATTGACTTTAGCCACTTCCTGTAGGGTTTCAGAACAAATCCTACAAACCAGCAGAGTCTACCTCAGATAGCCAAGTGGGTTTCTTTTTCCATTTCTGCACTGACTTTACCACTTGACCTAAAGAATTAAACCAGATTGAAAAAGATGTATTAGCAACTTCACAGACTCTACCTTGACAAACAAGGAGGAATTCTGGGCCAATGCTATAATCCATAAAACTCTCAACCTTTGAGTAGAAGCTGACTTATATGCCTTGCAAGGATGAGATGGTATCATTGAACATATCATTTAAATTCAAGGACAAATCTTGTATCATCAGTTCTAATGGGATGACTTCAGTTGGAAAGAAACTGTCAGAGAGTAAGCATAAATAAAAGTGAGTAGTCACTCCAAGAAATACTCCAGGCAATTATGAATAAACTCATTTTGGAGGAAACTCTTTAAAATATACATATATTCAGAAAATGTCTTTAATTAAAAAAATTTCATCAGCAGATCTTGAAATTTGTCAAGGGTTTTCGGTTTTTTACATACAGTCAAATGGTTTTTTTTTGTCTTTAAATGTATTAAAATGCCTGCTATAATAATGAATGTAATAATACTGAACAACCTTTATTTCTGGAAATACATTTACAGGTAATGTAATAATTGATATTATTCATTTAAATCTAAAACATTTTTCTATGAGCCGTTTATTTGTCCCATTTATCTCTGTTGCTATTATTATTTCTCTATTTATACTTCCCTATTTTAGGATAATCAAAAAATAGCATTAAATTTTTATTTCTCTGCTTCATTTCTAGGTGTGCCTTTTTGCATTTACTTTTTAAGTTGTTGCTCTTGATATTAGAATAGGTATCCTTAACTCTCTTCTCTTTTTGGAATTCCACAACTGTTAAGCAAGTCTAACTTTTGATACTTTTAAATCTGTGTTTTCATATTGGGTACCTTTTTCAAGACTTTTGGGAGTCCCTTGGACTGAAAGGAGATCAAATCACCCAATCCTAAAAGAAATCAATCCTGAATATTCATTGGAAGGACTGATGCTGAAGCTGAAACTCCAATACTTTGGCTACCTGATGTGAAGAATTGACCCATTGGAAAAGACCCTGATGCTGGGAAAGATTGAAGGCAGGAGAAGGGGGTGACAGAGAATGAGATAGTTGGATGGCATCACTGACTGATGGACATGAGTTTGAGCAAGCTCCGGGAGTTGGTGATGGACAGGGAAGCCTGAAGTGCTGCAGTCCATGGGGTTGCGGAGAGTCGGACACAACTGAGCGACTGAACTGAACTGAACCTAATTCACGCAACTTTACATTCAGTGACCTTTTCTTTTGCTGTCTTTGATCTGTTAATCTAATCCAGTCAATATTTTATTTTTAAAATATTTGATATTTTTTATTATTTTACAAGACATTTAGAGTTAGTTGAAGATATTTACAAAAAAATCTTCATGACCAAGATAATCAGGATGGTGTAATCACTCACCTAGAGCCAGACATCCTGGAATGTGAAGTCAAGTGGGCCTTAGAAAGCATCACTAAGAACAAAGCTAGTGGAGGTGATGGAATTCCAGTAGAGCTATTTCAAATCCTGAAAGATGATGCTGTCAAAGTGCTGCACTCAATCTGCCAGCAAATTTGGAAAACTCAGCAGTGGGGCCACAGGACTGGAAAAGGTCAGTTTTCATTCCAATCCTAAAGAAAGGCAATGCCAAAGAATGCTCAAACTACCACACAATTGTACTCATCTCACACACTAGTAAAGTAATGCTCAAAATTCTCCAACCCAGGCTTCAGCAAGACGTGAACCATGAACTTCCAGAAGTTCAAGCTGGTTTAGAAAAGGCAGAAGAACCAGAGATCAAATTGCCAACATCCACTGCATCATAGAAAAAGGGAGAGAGTACCAGAAAAACATCTATTTCTGCTTTATTGATTATGCTAAAGCCTTTGACTGGGTGGATCACAATAAACTGTGGAAAATTCTGAAAGAGATGGGCATACCAGACCACCTGACCTGCCTCTTGAAAAACCTATATGCAGGCCAGGAAGCAACAGTTAGAACTGGACATGGAACAACAGACTGGTTCCAAATAGGAAAAGGAGTACGTCAAGGCTGTATATCGTCACCCTGCTTATTTAACTTCTATGCAGAGTACATCATGAGAAATGCTAGGCTGGAAGAAGCATAAGCTGGAATCAAGATTGCTGGGAGAAATATCAATAACCTCAGATATCCAGATGACACCACCCTTATGGCAGAAAGTGAAGAGGAACTAAAGAGCCTCTTGATGAAAGTGAAAGAGGAGAGCGAAAAAGTTGGCTTAAAGCTCAACATTCAGAAAATGAAGATCATGG
>SJYT01081474.1:189133-204965 GCA_006410635.1 Cephalophus harveyi | reverse complement strand
AGATATCCAGATGACACCACCCTTATGGCAGAAAGTGAAGAGGAACTAAAGAGCCTCTTGATGAAAGTGAAAGAGGAGAGTGAAAAAGTTGGCTTAAAGCTCAACATTCAGAAAATGAAGATCATGGCATCTGGTCCCATCACTTCATGGGAAATAGATGGGGAAATAGTGGAAACAGTGGCTGACTTTATTTTGGGGGGCTCCAAAATCACTGCAGATGGTGATTGCAGCCATGAAATTAAAAGACGCTCACTCTTTGGAAGAAAAGTTATGACCAACCTAGACAGCATATTCAAAAGCAGAGACATTACTTTTCCAACAAAGGTCCATCTAGTCAAGGCTATGGTTTTTCCAGTGGTCATGTATGGATGTGAAAGTTGGACTGTGAAGAAAGCTCAGTACTGGAAAATTGATGCTTTTGAACTGTGGTGTTGGAGAAGACTCTTGAGAGTCCCTCGGACTGAAAGGAGATCCAACCAGTCCATTCTAAAGGGGATCAGTCCTTGGTGTTCTTTGGAAGAATGCTAAAGCTGAAACTCCAGTACTTTGGCCACCTCATGCGAAGGTGGAAAAGACTCTGATGCTGGGAGGGGTTGGGGGCAGGAGGAGAAGGGGACAACAGAGGATGAGATGGCTGGATGGCATCACCGACCCGAGGGACATGAGTTTGGGTGAACTCCGGGAGTTGGTGATGGACAGGGAGGTTTGGCGTGTTGCAATTCATGGGGTTGCAAAGAGTCAGATACAACTGAGCAACTGAACTGAACTGAACTGAAGATATTTAAGAAAACATCTCAAATGTACTGAGCTAATTTTTTTTTTTTCTAATCACTCACTGGATAACAGCTAAGGAAGTTTTATTTCTATATTTATGCTCTTCATCCAGTTAAATTCCCTGAAAATGTCTAAGAACAAACATTAAAATCTCTACCTTAGTATGGCATAAATCAACTGGGCTAAGCTTCATATGTCAAGATCATCAAAGGACCTTGCATATCACAGTGTTGAACCATGATTAATGCAGTCAAATTTTATATAAACTTTTCACATTTAAAAAGGAATTGCTCCCTGTGTAATCATCTCCAAAGCTGTATGCTTTACTAAGCTTGGTAAATATAATTAATAGGCCCCCCCTAATACTATTTGAATTTCTGATTTTGTGACTATTTTAGAATTTCTTATTTTGAAACTGTTACTTTTTATCATATTTTTATATATTTGGATAAATCTAGATAAATTTAGATAAATCTGACCATTTCCTTATTTTGAGTATTAGCCATTTTGAAAATTCCCAGAATAGTCTTGTGATAGCTGGTCTGCTTCAGAAGAGAATTTCATGTGATCTGACCAGTGTCCGTGTCTGTTGACAGTTACAGGGATGATATGTCAACATTTCATGAATAGTTAGCTTTGAGAAATACTCACATGCCAGGATGTGGATTTTTTGGACAATTTAATGTGCTGCCATCTGACAGCAACATAGATGCCTTTGGAGAAAAATGTTTTCTTTCTTCTGGATTGACCTACAGTGGAATTTCTGATAACTGGCTTATACTTGTAGGATGAGAAACCTAGATAACTTGCTTGCTTGCTCTCTCCTTCTTCCACATGCTTTGAGCTGCTGGAACTGAATGATGAATAATAGTTCATTCTTGACTTAGGACTTCGAAACTCTTTAACAAAGGCAAAACTTTTTGCTTACCGAAATGACCACTGTTTGGTACTCAATATTGGAATGACTAGAAATGTTCAGTATATGTTCTGCAAATGAATAATGGCAGCCATATTACTTATTGAGACTCCTTCTCCAGGAACACTTTTAGTAGGACAGCTTGATGTCTGCCATATCCTTAATTAATCAGCATTTATGGGGGTGGCAATCTTTTTATTCTGTCTCGTTCACCCTGTCTTCCTATTCATTTTTCATTGCTGCTTTTATTTTAAAGACAAGAAAGGAAAAACATGTGTGGCCTAGTTTAACACAGTGTTGCTGGTTATTATTGCTCAAACATGCTTATAGATGTTGAAACTAACAGTTAAACTGCAGACCACTATGCATTCTATTTTTAACACAATATGCTTGCTCTTGAGGAGGTGAACATACGTTGTTCATACATTGAAATCAAGTAAATTCTCAGATCCTGCCTAGTAGGGTGTAGCCTTTCCTCTTATTTCACTGATAATCACTAATTTACATGTGCACTTGCTTATAAGGTTTTCTGATATCATTCAATTTGTTCTGTGCCCATATTTTTAAATAAAATCAAAGAATGTATTTTTAAAATCTTTTTTATCTGCTAAAACACGTCAGGGACTTTGTAGCTTCTGCTTAAGATGTAGAAAGCTGGAAAAGCTTTTCTTCCAAGATTACAACAAGAAGACAGATAATTAAAAGAAGAAAAACCACAACGTACTGTAAGAAATGGAATTACAGGGCAGAGAACTAATTTAAAATCTAGTAAAAGATGGGCACCTCCAAGAAGAGAGAGAGGGCAAACAATTTCTTATCTGGGTCAGATTCCAAATAATATTCATCAACAGATGAATTTAGCTGAATTTTCTAGTGAATTAATGAAGGCAAAGTGTGGACTAAGTGTGAGAAACCAGCATCTCTGGGAGCCACTGATCCAAATGATTTACACTCACACACCCAACTAGAGGCTTTCCCAGGTAACCCCGGTGGTAAAGAACCTGCCTGCCAATGTAGGAGACGTAAGAGACGCAGGTTCAGTCGCCGGGCTGGGAAGATCACCCGGAGGAGGGCATAGCAACCCACTCCAGTGCTCTTGCCTGGAGAATCCCATGGACAGAGGAGCCTGGCAGCAAGCTACAGTCCACAGGGTCACGAAGAGTCAGACACAACTGAAGTGACCTAGCATAAAGAATCTGCCTGTAGTCAGGACACCTGGCTTTGATCCCTGGGTCAGGAAGATCCCCTGGAGAAGGAAACAGCAACTCACTCCAGTATTCTTGCCTGGAAAACCCCATGGACTGGTGGGCTGTAGTCCATGGGGGTCACAAAAGAGTTGGACAGGACTCAGTGACTAAACAGCAACCACAAAACCCAAAACTGGACCGTGAGAAAACTCTCAGACAACATGCAGGATGTGAACTGCACGGAACCTAGTGATGAGGTGTGTATGGAATGAGGGAGAGAAAGTCTTTCCAGGGGACTTATTGGTTTTCTCTTGCCAAACTGGAGGCCTGTTTGTAGCATTCTCCAGAACCCTGGTTAATTGATGGAAGCCCAGTTTTGTTAGGAAAGATTATGGCTTCATGAATTTGTATATTCACGATAAAATCGTTATGGAGCACCATATACTAGAAACTGCTCTCTATATTAAAAAAAAAAGATTAAATTCTTATTCTAGTAGGACTTCTCTGAGATTTGATTATTCTGCTTATTTTCCAAATAAAAGTCATTAACTCCATGATTAAATTATTATTGTATGGTAATATATTTGTATCCAAAGTTGATCACTTCACTTTAAAAAATGTGTAATTTACTGCAGCTATACAAAGTGTAAGAGAACAACCATCCTTTTCAGCTTTGTTTGAACAATTGTGCGACGTAAAATAATGCCTTACGTACAGCCTAATTTAACCAGGTCTGGATCAACTTCAGTGAAACTGGAACATAATTGCATGGTGGTTTCATTGATTTAAGCACATATAATACTTATTATTAATCAGGGACTGAAGCTTTAATCCATGATCTATCACAAATATCCAAGAATTCTATTTGTAGACAAGTTCAAATTAATGACTTATAGAATAATACAGAAATAAGAAGGGATGTTTTCTTCCTTCATCTGTTTGCCAGGACAACTGAGTTAACTCTTTCTTTGAAGTAAGTGTAAGAAAAAGGAGAGGTTTGACTTGATCTATGAGTCATATATTATATTCTTGCACCTTCTTTAATCTCCTGTAGCAAGGACTAGTATTATTTATGAAATTTATTTCCATTACAAAANGACTTATAGAATAATACAGAAATAAGAAGGGATGTTTTCTTCCTTCATCTGTTTGCCAGGACAACTGAGTTAACTCTTCCTTTGAAGTAAGTGTAAGAAAAAGGAGAGGTTTGACTTGATCTATGAGTCATATATTATATTCTTGCACCTTCTTTAATCTCCTGTAGCAAGGACTAGTATTATTTATGAAGTTTATTTCCATTACAAAATAATATGACTTCCTCCCAGCAACTTTTTTCATCATCATCATAGTGATTACCTACAAACCAAACTTACCAAGATCCTGACGCAAATAAGCTAAGGGAAAAAAATCCCCACATAGTATTGACAAGACAGCTTGAAAGTCTGAACACTGACTTGATATTTAATAACAAGGATTATTACTACTTGGGAGGCATGGTAATAATTTATGAATATAAAAGAATCCTTATTTTCTAGAGATACATACTGAATAATCACTGCAGATGGTGACTGCAGCCATGTAATTAAAAGATGCTTTCTCCTTGGATGGAAAGCTATGACAAAGCTAGGCAGCACACTAAAAAGCAGAGATATTACTTTGCTGATAAAGGTCTTCATATTGAAATTGGTAGTCACTCAGCCATGTCTAACTCTTTGAGACCCCATGGGGTGTAGCCTACCAGCCTCCTCTGCCCATGGAATTCTTCAGGCAAGAATATTGGAGTGGGTTGCTATTCCCTTCTGCAAGGGATCTTCCTGACCCAGGGATTGAACCAGCCCAGGTCTCTTGTATTTAGTCATGTTTGAATGTGAGAGTTGGACCATAAAGTCTGAGTGCCAAAGAACTGATGCTTCAAACCATGGTGCTGGAGAAGACTCTTGAGAGTTCCTTGGGCCGCAGGGAGATCAAACCAGTCCATCCTAAAGGAAATCAATCCTGAATACTCATTAGAAGGACTAATGCTGAAGCCGAAGCTCCAATACTCTGGCCACCTGATTTGAAGAGCCGACTCACTGGAAATGACCCTGATGATGGGAAAGATTGAAGGCAGGGGGAGAAGGCGGTGACAGAGGACAAGATGGTTGGATGGCATCACTGACTCAATGAATTTGAGTTTGAGCAAACTCTGGGAGGCAGTGAAGGACAGGGAAGCCTGTTGGGCTGCAGTCCATGGGATCGCAGAGTCAGACACAAGTTGGCAGCTGAACAACAACAAAAGATGAAAAGTAACGTCTAGGACTTGCTTCCAAATGATACAGGAGGTGGAACAGATGTGGATTTGGAGGAAACAAGATTGACCATACATTTTTAATCACTGAAGCTGAGTAGTAGGTTCATAGGTAGACATTAAACTACAGTTTATACAGATTTGAAATTTTCTTCTTAAAATATATGAAAATAATCATAATTGCCTTTTACTCTACATTTATTTTATGCCACTAATTTTAAGTATATGACTTTATTTAATGCTGAGGGCGAGTAAGATGGTATTAATTATTTGTCCCATCTTCTGCCTGGGATTGCTCAAGTCAGATGAGTTGAAGTGTGTAGCTGGCAAAAGGTAGAGCTCAAGGCTCACATGACTGCAAAGCCTGCATTTTGTCTACAATGCAGGACTAAATAATCCCAGGCGCTTTTCTTTGGGACAGTAACAGCTTCTCTCCTACCCATACACATTGGCCTTGCTCTTTAGTTTTCATTCATAGAACTTACCTGTCTGATGATCTATTCAGACATGTCTCTTAAAACTTCTACAATTACAAAATGCCAGAGCAGCAGTTTGATTGGCAAGTATAATCGAATTTTTAGCTAGAAATGCTATTTTCCTTTTCTCCTCATTTTCTTTTCTGCACAGTCTTGGATAAAATCAACAATATTGAGATAGTGATTGTAATTTTTCATTTCTAAGTTACTGTCATATAGTGATGGGTACAAACAATGGGGCCGCCTTGGTCTATTTTTAAAAAAAAAAACTTTATTTGCTACCTGCATTGTAGTAATTATTCTGCTTGCTCTCATCACATCTTCTGTCTCAGCAATTTGCAGCAAGATCCGGGGGCCTAGTTCCTAACGCCTTCTGAGGGGAGGCCCTGTGGTCTAGAGGAAAGAATCCTCAACAGGCGAGCGGGTAAGACCGGAACCTCTCCTGAACCTCTTAGGTGCTTTACCTGGAACTAGTCAATTTGTCCATCTCTGCTTCATTTTGCACATCTACGACATAAAAAAGTTGGCAGTAAATAATGATAAATTCCATGTCAGGCCTATTTTTCCCTTCTTGTGCTTTTCTCCTTGCACTTTATAGTAAAGGCTCCTTTACCCTCTTGTCTTCCATTCTCTGCGCTAGCCCCTAAATTACTTGATTATCTATATAAAGGCCAACTGGAATAGGTACAAACGAAGAGAGAACCCCTGATTAACTTTTCGTTTGCAATGGAAGTTTTACACTAGAGTGATAGCATCGCTTATTGCTGTAGAAAGACAAAGGAATGACGTGGCATGTTCTGCAAAATAGACTCTGACAAGGAAGCCCAAGAAGTCTGATTAAAAGTGCAGATTTCCAGGCTGTTTTCAGCATCTGATGCCTTTCTTAAGCATTTATGAATATATTTGTTTAGAAAGATGGTTTGTTTATATGCTGCTCAAGTCAGGACATAATGGCAAAATCACTGTATCATCTCTTATTACCAGTTCCTCTGAACCATCCAGTTCCCAAAGAAGCCATTTGAGAAACATTAACTAGTCCCTGAAGGGAGAGTGATAGAGGAACCTGCATTTACAGGTCATTAGTTACCTCCCGCATTACTTTACCTCAGTTATTTTTAGATAATCTCACTAATCTGGTAATCAGGGTAATTTCTAAATAATTTAGTCCCTGATGTATTTGGATCTCCAAATTCAGACCCTTAAGAAAGTACACAGGGATCTCAGAAAAGGGAAAAATTGATGACTCGTGCCAAAGAATTTCCCATTTTTGAAATACAAGGGTAGTTGATCTAGCGCAGAACTTTTTTTTTACTTCCCCCTATTTATGCCAGCAAAATAATCTAGCTATTCTTTTTATTTACTTCTCAAACTTTTTAACTAATTAAAAAAATTAAGCCCATGTACTGGGCTTCTTAAAGACAATCTTTGACTGCTTTCCACGGTCCAGGTCAGTCTATGACTGCATGATGGAAGGTGTCTTCCCAGAAGGATGAGAACTAGGAAGATGGAAAACTGAGTTGTGCCCCATGGAGATGAGGGGACTCTGCACTCTTCAGTCCCCACCTTTGGGCAGCATAAAATGGAGGGGGAGTCTCCTCTTCTCACCGTGAGATTTCCATCACAGGGTCTTGAGGAAGGAGACTCAGGAATGAGGCAAAGTTCCTAGATGCCCACAGAGGCCCCTAGTGCTTGACCAGCTGAGAGATTCCTTTAGGACTTGATACAAACAAATGACCCTTGCCCAAGAATATTAAGCCTTGAATCTAGCAAATCTACTTACCCAGCAAACGAGGAAATTCGAATTCACACAGGCTAGGTGGTTGCCATGTAATTACATGTTAAATTACCATCCCATCTAGGGACATGACCTTGACCATTGGCTGCTCACATCCGCTTCCTTTAACTCTTCTACATCATCTTTGATATACAGAGTAGAACACAGATATGATCACATGTATGTATGTACGATCACAGATAGCAATGTCCTGACATTACTTAATTGTCACTTAGAAATAATAAAATGAGAATTGGGTTTCTCAATAATACAATTCTTATTGAATTTACTGAGAAGATTTCTCTGGGGCACTGGTAAGGGGAACTTGGGGAATAGGCAAATATATATGAACAGCTGCTATTATAAGAAAAATTCAGAGAAACCTAAATTCATTCCACCTAAAGATTAAATTTTTTCTTCAAGGGTGTTTAAACTAAATATTCATGTGAAATGAATAATTCTAATGAGATTTCTACTACCAACCCAGATATGTTGTTAATATGTTGGGATAATAATTATGTGGATTTATTTGTTATGAGCAAGTACCTATCAGAAATATGTATACTTCTCCTTTTTGGTAATTCCTCTTATATAATTTCCCTACTTGCATCCATTTTTTGTTACACTAATGTGCAACCATTTCACACTCTCAACATTTCCTATCTTTGCTATTACAATTGTTCTTTCCTAAAACATAGACTCCTCTCTTACAGGATATGACAAAATTTTATTAAATACCTGTCCTATAATAAAGAATATATCTGGTCTTTGTCCACATTCCTGACACAGAGCTTCAAGAAACTTCTGGAAACTTCTGAGCAATAGAAATGTCTTTTTTTAAATATAATAAGCCCTTTTCAGCCATACCCGAGTTAATGACTTTTGGTGTTGGTTTAGTCACTAAGTCGTGTCCAGCTCTTGCAACCCCATGAACTGTAGCCTGCCAGGCTCCTCTGTCCATGAGATTTCCTAGACAAGAATACTGGAGTGGATTGCCATTTCCTTCTCCAGGGGATCTTCTGGACCCAGGTATGTAACTCCTGTCTCCGGCGTTGCAGGCAGATTATTTGCCAACTAAGCCACCAGAGAAGCCAATATATTACCTCTCCCACATTTTGACAGCCGTGACATGACGGTGGGGTTAAGACTTGGCTCACTGAGTCTGAGCCTGTGACCAAAGGTGGAGGGTTAGCTGAGGACCCATCACAGGAGCCCACCATGGTTCAGCTCGGCCAGGGGAGGTGCTGCTCCATCAGAGCCATCCAGCCAGGTGGACAGCTGTCCTGGAGTGAAGGATGCTACGGCCAGCTTCTACTGACTCAGGTGTCCAGTCTCCAGAGTGCCTCTGGTTTCTGTCCACTTCAATCCCGTGAGTTCCTTTTTTCCTGTATAAAAGAAGAAGGTAGCTTAAAAAAAAATTTTTTTTTTTTGGACCTAAGAATGTCAAAGTCTTTGGGCCTGAACTCACATTTCACCTCATCAGTGGTCCCCACTGATGCAGCTGTAAGCAAATTTCTCAGTTCTCTTCCTTGAAAAATAAGGTTATTTGGATCTCTTGTGAGGATGACATAAAATAAAAAGGCTATCTTGGGAACTGGAATGTGAGAAGTACAGTCTGAAGGCAGGTACCATCACTGAGCTAATGCTCCTTAAAAGTAAGTTTAGGTCCTTGGTAATGTTCTTGCTAATGCTCCTGAAAAACAGTCAGGTCAAGTGTGACTAGTCCAAGAAATGTATTTTCTCTGGAGCTTTTGTAAACTCAAGACTCGTGAGTATAAGGACTGTCTTTGGATAACATTTTCTTCCCTATTTATTATGTGTGTGTATATACATGTACTTGTGTGTTCTGTTGCTCAGTCATGTCTGACTCTTTGCAACCACTTGGACTGTAGCCTGGCAGGCCCCTCTGTCCATGGGATTTCCCAGGCAAGAATACTGGCGCGGTTGCCATTTCCTGCTCCAGGAGATCTTCCTGACCCAGGGATCAAACCCAGGTCTCTTATGTCTCCTGCACTGGCAAGCAGATTCTTTACCACTAGCACCACCTGGAAAACCCTATATATACATGCACATATATTATTTTTTTTAAAACTCAGAGATTTCTTAAGAGTCCTGCAAACTTTTCTATCTTAGATAGCATAAAAATGCTAAGATACGTCCTGTTGACTATTTTCTTCTTTGGCCAATTGTCCTAACGTTTAATGAGCTCAGAGGGCAGCAATCTCATTTTTCTCAAAAGTGTCTTATACCGTGTGAACCAAATTCTTTTCAAATAAAGTTGATTCCCAGCCTCATAAAACTTAAACTTGTAGCTCACTGCTCTCATTCTTCCCATTGAGAGATGTTTCAAACAAGAGTAAACACAGACACTCTGAACTTTTGCCATTTTACAACAATAGATTTGGAAAATCTATTTTGAACAGATCTTTCAAAACGATGTCTCATAAAACTTGATTTAATTACTTATGTCTTATAAACCACAAAACTGAAAATAATTTCATGTTTTTCCATGAATATCTCATGGGTAATAGACTGTTGTTTACTGTGTCTAATCTTGGGTATTCAAGAGGAGTGCTTTATTTTTTTAATTTACATTTTTTAAATTTTTAATTGGTGGATAATTGCTTTACAATACTGTGTTGGTTTCTACCCTACCTCAACATGAATCATCCATAGGTGTATATGTGGCCCCTCCCTCTTGAACCTCCTTCCCACATCCCACCCCATCCCAACCCTTTTAGGTTGTCAAAGAGCACCAGTTTTGAGCTTCCTATGCCACACAGCCAATTCCCACTGACTCTCTATTTTATATATGGTAACGTATATGTCTCAGGGCCACTCTCTCAGTTTGTCCCAGACTCTCCTTCCCCAGCGGGGCCCGTAAGTCTGTTCTCTGTGTCTGCATCAGGAAGAGTGCTTTACTAAGTTCTCTGTGATTCCCATGTCACAAGGTTAAAATAGAAGAGCTTATATGAGTTGGAAAATCCTTGTGGACACAATGTATCATGTCAAAGACTTCCAGAAGATTCAACAAGGAAACTCAAAAAATCAGACTCAAAATCAACTAAAGTTACATTTAAACAATGTGCATTGTCCCTGTGCATACTTAATGTTAAGTTAAAAAATTCTTCAGACCTCACTGGCGCTAATGCAGTAAAGTTCATGTGGGTAGCCATGACAACATACGTTAATGAGAAGATACAAAATGCACGATATTTTTATACAAAGTAGATTAGTTAATCAAATTGTGAATTTTTTAAATTGTATTCTGTTAACGTTTTTTGGTAGATCTTTTGCAAGCCGCATAGCTTGTCACTTATAAATGGACATATGTCATCAGAAGGTAAGTGTGAAATCCTTGGTTGGGGGTGAGGGATGGAGGAGAATATGTTGACAGGACTGGTATTTGAGTATATAACTGGCCAGTTCTAAGCACACCATATCCCTTCCTAAGCATTTATGAGACCCACTGGGAAACAAAGAAATTTAATTCTAGAGAGCTTATTTACTTTTTGACAGCCTTAAGAACTTTATTTGAAATTTCCATCATGGAACACCCAGTATTTGATTAGGAATGCATTAGCTGAGCAAACATTTCTGTAAAAATAAATATAAATCTGATTATATTTGGTGGGTCTAAAAAAGCACTCAAATTCTTAGACTAAAACCTAATGTTTGGTTTCCTTTTTGTTTCTTTTTCTAGTATCAGTCCCCTAAGAACACTTGACTTGTATCTAGGATTTATACGGAGAGAGGAATTTCAATTCAATTCAAAAACCCCATAAATACCTCAGTGGAACAAGATATTTAATATTCTCCACAAAGTTTTATTTTTCCTCTATATAGAAAAATAAATTTGTTTCCCACTATCTGAACGATATACCCTAGGCATTTTTTCTGAAGTGATGATGGATTTATACTGACTCAGAAGCATCAGATCATTTATATATTTATGTTTTGCCCACAATGCTTCAGGTAGTATATTGCTTGCTGCTGGCACAAAGAGCAAGGCAAAGGTCTTGCCCTCAAGAATGTCAAAATCTAAAGGAACAAAAAGAAATGTTAAAAGAAAAGAAAACAAAACAAACTTTTAAGATTTGATATGAAATGTGCAAAATACTGTAGGGAAACAGAGGGGAAAATGGTTATAATTGTCTGAGGGTGGTGACAGAAAGCATTATCTAATCTGAGTTTGGTGTGATGAGTATAGTAAAGCAATTCAAGCTACATTAGAAGGGGGATAGACTATGGAGAAAAAACGGTGACAGAATGGGGTTTTGTTAAAAAATCTTGGAGCAACAACAACAACGACAACAACAAAAATCCAAAGGACCAAGGAAAGTGTGCATTTTCAAAAGTCAGATGAAAGTATCAGAATGAGAAAAACAAAACAATAATTATAGTGTATTGCTTGGTATTTCAAAGAAATGCAAAAAGTGGAAGCCACATAGAAATTATAGGTGGAGTCAGTTTTAGAGAAGTAAAATGAGGAAAGTGAGGTAGATATTAAATGACCTCAAGGAAATATGGAAAGTAAGACTGGATCTAAAAAAACAAGGAATAAACTATAGAATTAATACTGTTGTGTATTAAATTATGGATATGGAGGACAAATCTGTGAAAATCACCAAATGCAGAGGAATGAAATTAAAATGAGCTGTAACATGATGACAGATATGCAGGATTATAAAAATATAATATCAGTGATTATAACAATGCCCAAATGTCTAAAAAGACCCAGTTTACATAAAAAGAAACAAGAAAATGGTAAAGGTGGGATATGCCATTCTGTCAATTTCTCTTCATTCCTCACATTGATACAATAAATGATTCATGGGGAAAAAAAAACACCAAAATTTAAAATCAATAACTAAGTATATGAATTGAACATTACATACATGTCTTTAAGATGACTACAGAAAAAGATATTTATGTAGAGCAAAACTATGGAAATGGAAAAAAGCAAGGAAGCACAAAATTAGGGAAAATATGTAATAGAAGTGGCAAAGAATATAAATGATCTAGACTCTCCTACTTGCCTGGAGAATCCCAGGGATGGGGAAGCCTGGTGATCTGCCGTCTCTGGGGTTGCACAGAGTCGGACACGACTGAAGCGAGTTAGCATCAGCAGCAGCAGACTCTCCCACTTAGACAAAGATTCACAAAGTGTAACATTGTTTTCCCAAAAGATGCATCCAAAAGCCAAATTTACTGAGTTGAATATCAATGATAGGGAAAATTTTTAAAGACAAATGTGAAATGAAATCTGGGTTAAGGATAAGACAGAGTAAAGTTTAAGGGAAAAATCATCAGCTAAAATAAAAAGGGTCAAAATTAATTAAGCATACGCTGGAGGTTAAAATACAGCTATTAGGAAGAAAAGCTATGACCAACCTAGACAGCATATTAAAAAGCAGAGAAATTACTTGGCCAACAAAGGTCTGTCTGTCAAACCTATGGTTTTTCCAGTAGTCATGTATAGATGTGAGAGTTGGACTATAAAGAAAGCTGAGCACCAAAGAATTGATGCTTTTGAACTGTGGTGGACTCTTGAGAGTCCCTTGGACAGCAAGGAGATCCAACCTGTCCATCCTAAAGGAGATCAGTCCTGAATATTCATGGGAAGGACTAACACTGAAACTCCAATACTTTAGCCACTTGATGTGAAGACCTGACTCATTTGAAAAGACCCTGATTCTAGGAAAGATTGAAGGCAGGAGGAGAAGGGGATGACGGAGGATGAGATGGTTGGATGGCATCACTGACTCGATGGACGTGAGTTTGAGTAAGCTCCGGGAGTTGGTGATGGACAGGGAAGGCTGGTGTGCTGCAGTCCATGGGATCGCAAAGACTGGGACATGATTGAACTGAACTGATTAGGATGATTTCTAAACTTCCTTATATTAAAAAAATCCAAGATAAATGTGGGTGGTCTATGACTTCCCAGGTGGTGCAGTGGTAAAGAATCTGCCAGCCAATTCAGAAGATGCAAGAGACGTGGGTTTGACCCCTGGGTAAGGGAGATCCCCAGGAGAAGGAAATAGAAACCCACTCCTGTATTCTTGTCCATGGAAATCCTATGGACAGGGGAGCCTACCGGGCCACAGTCCATGGGATTGCAAAGAGATGGACATGACTGCATGACTTAAGTACAACACAGTACAGCACATAGAGTTGCAATACGCTGGATTAGTTATCTGTTCCTGCATAACACATTGCCACAGAGTTAGGCTTAAACATGGCAACTCAATCTCAACGTTTCTGTGGGTCAGGGGTCTAGCACAACTTTATTGGGTCCTCTCTGTCTCAGAGTCTCCAGTGAAAGCTGCAATCAAGGTGTTGCCTGGCACCGCATTCTCAGTTCAAGGTGTGACCTAGAAGACTTGGCTTTCAAGATCACAAATTTCTTAGCACAGTTTTGTTTCTTGCAGTCATTTGGACCAAGGACCCCAAGTGTTTGCCACCTACTGTCTAGAGATTACTCTTACTTTTCAGCTGGTTATCAGAATCCCAGTTTCTTGTCATGTGGGGCTTCTTCATGCTGCTTATTGATCAAAAACAGCAAGAGAAATTCTCCCAAGGCTAATGGTACAACCTTATGTAATATACATACATACTCTACTGGTTAGAAGCAACTCATGGGACCTACCAATACCAGGAGAGGGGATACCATAAGGGTTTGATTATCTCAAGGCAAGGATAATCATAGGCCATCTTTGAGTATATCCTTCACAAACACAATTAACCAACTGATCTAATTGACATCAAAATACTTCACCCAATGACAACAGAACGTACAAGGGATATTTACCAAAATTGACCACATATTGGATCATAAAGCAAACCTCAACAAATTTGAAAGGCTTTAAGACATTCAAAGTATATTTTCTGACCACAGTAAAATTAAGTTAGAAATCAATAAAAAAGAAAAAACTAGAAATTCTCCCCAACTGCTTGGAAATTAAACAATGAACTTTTAAGTAATGCATGAATTTTTTTAAAGAATAGAAATTAGAAAACATTTTAACTAAATAACAAGGAAAATATAAAATATCAAACCTTTGGGAATGCAGCTAATAATCCTTACAAGGAAATTTACAGCCTTAAATTCATATTTTAAAAAAGAATAAAGTTTAAAAACAAATGACCCAACTTTCGTTTTCAAGAGGATGGATAGAGAAAGAGCACACACTAAATCCAGAGTCAGCAGAAGTAAGACAAGATAATAAAATTTAAAAGGAATATTCAGTAAAGAAAGCCCCAAAAGGTAACCATCAACTTCCTTAATCATCAGACTACAACACACATACATGCACAGTCAGACACTACTACACAGAATAACTAACATAAAAATGACAGATATACACTGCTGATAGGAGTCAAAATTTCTACAATCACATTGGATCATTTGTTGATAGCATTTACTAAAGTTGAGTATATGTATACCCTGTGATTCAGTAATTCTACTCATAAGTATTGTCAGCAGAGATATATACCTATGTTCTCTTTATTGAAGTATGCAGGCACATTCTTGCATAAGGTGAAGAAGAAGTAAAGAGCCTCTTGATGAAAGTGAAAGAGGAGAGTGAAAAAGTTGGCTTAAAGCTCAACATTCAGAAAACTAAGATCATGGCATCCAGTGCCATCACTTCATGGCCAATAGATGGGGAAACAGTGGAAACTGTGGCTGACTTTATTTTTCTGGGCTCCAAAATCACTGCAGATGGTGATGCAGCCATGAAATTAAAAGACGCTTACTCCTTGGAGGGAAAGTTATGACCAAACTAGACAGCATATTGAAAAACAGAGACATTACTTTGCCAACAAAGGTCCGTCTAGTCAAGGCTATGGTTTTTCCAGTAATCATGTATGGATGTGAGAGTTGGACTATAAAGAAAGCTGACACAGAAGAACTGATGCTTTTGAACTGTGGTGTTGAAGAAGACTCTTGAGAGTCCCTTGAACTGTAAGGAGATCCAATCAGGCCATCCTAAAGGAGATCAATCCTGAATATTCATTGGAAGGACTGATGCTGAAGTTGTAACTGCAATAAAAAGACCCTTTATGCTGGGAAAGATTGAGCGCAGGCAGAGAAGGGGATGACAGAGGATGAGATGGTTGGATGGCATCACTGACTCAATGGACATGGGTTTGGGTGGACTCCGGAATGGACAGGGAGGCCTGGCATGCTTCAGTTCATGGGGTCGCAAAGAGTCGGACACAACTGAGTGAGTGAACTGAACTGAAGCACATTCTAGGAGCACTCTTGACATAGGCAAAGAGTGAAACAGCCTAAAAATACCTCAACAGTTGATGAATAAATGATTGCTATGTTCATGTTGCTATCCACATGGAAAGAAATAATTAATTCACATGGAGGGAGTTTTTAAACTGTTTGCTTTTGCTTTGTGCATCACT
>SJYT01081474.1:168577-183908 GCA_006410635.1 Cephalophus harveyi | reverse complement strand
AAACCAGCTTGAACTATCTATTTCACAGGCGTGTAGCATAGTCCCTCTGTTTCTTTGCTCCCTTTTCTTTTCTACACCTATGGTTGCTTTGGGTTAAGCAGTTGTAGGTGATTAAACAGATACATGCATGATGATGATTCAAGGTTCAGTCTGAAACCACTGGAATTGCCACTGAACTGTGTCCGAGCTGTCTTCTTTTGACTAAGAAAACAAGAGTGTTACCCATCAATGTTCTCATCTCATTCAGTCACTCTCACAAATTTACTAAATGGAGTTCTTTCTCTTTTTATAAATATAGTTTGGCATGGCTTCATCAATAAATGCATCTCGAGTGATTGCACTTGGGTCACCATAGATGTAGAAGGACCCTAGCGATTATGTGCACCTCTGCTTGACTGAATCATAGACTTGAATGTGCTCTTTGTTCATAAATGGAAAACGAAGCTATTCCACAAATGCCCTTACTGGTTTGTGTCCAACTCTTCTCTCTTTCTTACCTTATACTGTTGCACTCAGGGTCTGATGCCTACAGTAACAACAGACTCTAGAGAGTGGACGTGCAAAGAGGCAAGATCTGAAAAGAGTTTTTTTCCTTCCAGACAGTTTTGTAATGTCCTGGCTAAAAATTAATCACTTTGTTTTACAATGAAAATAAAAATGTCATTGAAATAGCTCAAAAGAGTTCTTTAGAACATAAAATATCCATTAAAAACAACAATGTACTTTAACAATTTGAGTTGATGAATCAAAGCATATGGGTTAATTTTTTCTTAAAATTGCACTCTGGTTTCAAAACTAAATGAAAATTAAATTTCAGAAAATATGCATTTGATAGACTATCAAACCAAAGTTTGGCTAATAATTTAATACATTCTAAAATTAGAAAGCTTAAAAATGTACATTAATGATGTTAAATTTGACATATGGAATCAGAGACACCAAGAAGCCAAGCCATGAATATCAAGTATTCCCACCCCCACCTTACCACACGGGACAGTAAAATAACATAAAATAGCATCACTTACAATGAATGCAAATAAAATCAATTTTATTGTTTCAAGCTGTAAATATTTCCATCGTCTCAAATGGAAAAATTTCATCTATCTATGATTTATTGCTACTTTTTATATTTACTTGCTTCTTACCATCTGTTGTCCAGCGTTTGTTTTCTCACATGCAGTGACACCTCACCATACTGGTAGCTCCTACATAGCAGCGCACTAAGCTTATACATGTTGTGCCTGCCCCAACACATAGTATTGCGTCAGATCTATAGCATATATGTAAACTCAAGATTTGTCTTTTTTTTAAAAAATAGATCACTTTAGTGAAACTTGGAAAATTTTAATCAAACAATAAAGTGGAGAGAAGTTGAAATATTTGCATCTAATATTTAAAGTTATATCTGTTTAAACCTGAGATTTATTGAAGCACCTTTTTTACTTTCCTTGCTTCATTTTCATAAAACCTTATTTTGAATTTTATTTAACATAGAAATCATAGCTTATAATTCTAAACTTAAAAAATAAGGTAGTCTCAATCCTGCGTTCTGGGCTAGACTTAATGTCAAAGTTTGTGAATGTCTTGTCCTGCATCTTTTAACTCTGATATTAGTTGTAAGCCACTACATTTATTTAAAGTCAGAAGTACTTCATTTCAAAATATCAGCATTCCATTTTCACATTAGAATGAGGAGTGCAAGAGGGATCAGGAGAGAGGAGAAGAAAAAGAAGGAAGAAGGAGGAGAAAGAGGAAGAGCAAGGAGAAGGCAAAGGTGAGGACGGAGTTTGGGGGAGGAGGATGCAAACAGGAGGCAGAAGAAGGAGGAAATAAAAAAGAAGGAAGGAAGTGAGGGAGGGAGGGGAGAGGAAAGAAGGGAAGGGAACAATAGAGCGAGCTGTGTTATTGTCATTTTTCTCCTGGGAACAGAAAACCTCTGGCTTTAGATTCTTATTTACTACAGAAGAATATTTTTATTTGCTCACATTTTGATGGTGGTAAATGGGGAGGAGGGTGCCAGTGTTCTTTGGTTACTCATTCACTCATTTTCTTTTCTTTTTTTTTTTTAATCAAATAAACTAGTAAGACATCCTGTCTTAGTTATTAATACTTTCTGAAGGGGTTTTTGTTTTTTCTTTTTGGTATCTTATATTCCTGCGATATGTAGAAGAAAATTAGATAAAATGTAACAGCTTGATTTTTAAAGTATTTTTAAAAATATCCTTGTGCTATTTGATGTTCTAATACTATTCAAGTAGACATTCTTCAGTGGGCCTTGAGCTCCCTGGTACTCGGATCCAACATCTGGCACAGAGCCAGAGTCAGGTCAGGACTCGCTGCACCTTGTTTGGATTAAACCATTCATTTTTCTTTTCAAAGTCAATATATACATATTTTATTCCTGTGTAAGAATCAAAGAGGGCCTCTGATTCTATAACTTGTTGCTCAGTTTCTAAGTAGTGTCTGACTCTGCGATCCCATGGACTGCAGCACACCAGGCTTCCCTGTCCACTATCTCTTGGAGTTTGCTCAAATTCATGTCCATTCAGTCAGTGATGCCATCCAACCATCTCACCCTCTGTGGCCCCCTTCTCCTCCTGCCTTCAATCTTTTCCAGCATCAGGGTCTTTTCCAATGAGTCGCTCTTCACATCAGTGGCCTAAGTATTGGCGCTTCACCTTCAGCATCAGTTCTTCAAGTGAATATTCAGGATTGATGTCCTTTAGGATTGACTGGTTTGAGCTCCTTGCCGTCCAAGGGACTTTCAAGAGTCTTCTCCAACACCACAGTTCAAAAACATCAATCATTCTTCAGCGCTCAGCCTTCTTTACAGTCAATTCTCACATCTGATTCTATAACTAGGATGGTCTGATTTTATAACTAGGAGGATAAATTTTTAATAATTAAATCAAAATATTCTCTTCTAGATATTTTCTGACCACATAACTATTTTCAGGCAGAACTTTTCTTTGTAATACTATTTACTGAACTACAATTTTTAGATTAACTAAAGGTCTTCAGTTACAGAGAGTTCATCCTTAATTTAAGTAGTGAACAGATAATACCTCTACTAAAGATTCTCCAAATATGAGCAGATTAGAGTTTTACTGGGGAGGCTCCACTTGGACTGGCCTAGCTCCATTGGTACATTGGTTCAGGATATAAGGATTAGCTACCATAGTATGTTAAGCTATGAAAGAGCAGCAATAAATTTAATAGAATTGAAAGAACTGAATGCATATTCTACAACCACAATAAAATTAAATTAGAAAACAAGAAAATATAATTTTGGATATCCACAAATATTAGGCAATATTTGGAAATTAAGCAACACACTTCTAAACAATCCATGGGTCAACAAAGATTACAAAGAAAATGAGAAAAATAGCTTTAACTGAACAACAAAAAGCACAAAAAATATGTAAATATTTATGAGATGAAGCTAAAGTAGTACTTAGAGTGAAATTTATAGCATTAAATACCTATATTAGAAAACTACCCTTTCACTTTAAGAAATTTAAAAATCAAAACAGAATAGAAAACTAAATCTAAAGCATTCAGAAAGAAGGGAATAATAAAGACTAGAGCAAATACCAATGAGATAGAAAGCAGAAAAGCAATAGAAAACATTAAAGAAACCGAGTTGATTCATCAACAAGATCAATAAAAATGACAACACTTTAGCTAGACTCCTCAAGGAAAATAAAAAGATAATATATAAATTACCAAAATCAGGAATGAAAAACCAACATACCACTAACACCACCTTGGAAGCCCAAACATTCCTACAGATCTTATAGAAATTAAAATAATCACTAAAATCAACATTATACCAATAAATTCATCAAGTTAGAATAGAATGACAAATTCTTAGAAAGACACATTCTACTAAAATTGATTCAAGAAAAAACAAGAAATCTGAATAGACATAAATTAAAAATGGATTAGTAATAAAAATGTCTGTCTACAAAGAAAAAAAAAATCAAGTTCAGATGGTTTCACCACTAAGTTCTGTCAAACATTTAATAAAGAGATGACATTTCATCACAAACTCTTTCAGAAAAATAAAGGAAAACAGAAGACTTTCCAATTCGTTCTGTGAGATTAGTATTACTATGGCACTAGGGACAAACAATTTACAAATTATAATCCAATGTCTCTCATGAGTATAGGTACAAAACTTCTCAACAAAGTATTAGGAACATAGAGGAAGGAATATAATCCTTGACAAAGTGTGATTCATATCAGAAATGCAAGACTTGGTTTAATATAAAAATCCCAATGAACATAATACATTCTATTAATAAAATAAATGATACAAACCACCATGAAAGTTACAACAGCCACACACACAAATCCAATATCCATTAATTAGGAAAAACTTTCACAAAAGTAGAAAAGAAGGAAATTTCCTCAATCTGATAAAGTGAAAGTGAAAGTCGCTCAGTTGGGTCCGAATCTTTGCGACCCCATGGACTATACAGTCCATGGAATTCTCCAGGCCAGAATACTGGAGTGGGTAGCCATTTCCTTCTCCAAATCTAATAAAGGGCATCTACAAAGAAACCCTACAGCTAGTAACATATATAATTACATGCTATTAAATGAACCTTTACCCAGATCAGGAACAAAAGAAGGATGTCCATTCTCATGTATGTATTTAATCCTATGCTGGAAGTTGTGGTCAGTGCAATCAGACATGAAAAGTCAATTTAAAAATCCATATGGGAAAGAAGAAGCAGAACTGGTTTTATTTGCAGATAACTTGATTCTATATAGAGAAAGTCTCAAAGAACAGCCTCTCCTACTCCCTTTCTCCCTGCAAAATATCTGCTGGAACTAATAAATGAGCTCAGCAAGGCATACAAGAGCAGCATAAGAAAATTATCTGTATTTCTATATGCAAATGAAATTAAGAAAACAATTTAATGCACAATAATAATAAAGATAAAAGCATCTAAGAGTAAATTTAACAAAAAAGTGCAAGGCTCTACCACACTGATAGAAAAATTAAAGAATATCTAAATAAGATTTAAATTAAGGAGAGACATTTTATGTTCAGGAAGACTCAATATTGTCAAGATGGTAATTCTCCTGAACTTGATCTAGAGGTTCTCTGAAATCCTTAACATCCAACTAGACTTTTTGTAGAAACTGACAAAGTGATTCTAATAACTATGTGGAAAAGCAAAGGACTCAGAAGAGAAAAAACAAGCAAACAAAAAAAAAATGGAGGATGTATACTTTCCCAATACAAAGCACATGGTACAGACTATAATAATAAAAATTAGTCAAACTCATAAAATCAGAGGATGGTGGCTGCTAGGGGCAGATAGGAGGGGGAAATATGGAAGTAATGGTCAAAGAGTACAAAACTTCAGCTATGTAAGATGTAAGATAAGTAAGTTCTGAAGACCTATTCCACAGCATAGTACCAATGGTTAACAACACTGTATTATATACTTAAAGAGTGTTAAGAGGGTAGGTCGATCCCCAGTGGCTCAGTGGTAAAGAATCTATTTGCAGTGCAGGAGACACAGGAGACACGGTTTCTATCCCTTAAACAGGAAGATCCCCTGAAGAAGGAAATGGCAACCCACTCTGGTATTCTTTTTGGGAAAATCCCAAGGACAGAGGAGCTTTGTGGGCTAGAGGCTGTGGAACCTCAAGAGTCAGACCCAACTGAGAAATGTTCTCTTGCACACGCATCACACAAATAATGCTAATAAAAATGATAAAGAGGGCAGGACGGAAGTTTGCAATGTGATGGTTACATTTATGACTTTGACAGTGTTGATGCTTTCAGGGGTATATACTTATCCTCAAACATACTGAATTGTATATATTAAATAAATACAGTTTTTAACATGCTTGGAATGGAAAACACTAACATCCCTGAGCTAACTTGGGAATTATGAAGCATTAAATGCATGGATGGAGAAAAAAAAAGTTACTAATTATTCAAGGCATACAGTTTTTGCAAACAAAAATTGAAAGAAAGTTTCTAATTATATTCACACTTCCTTTTCACAGCCTGATATTAATAAAGTGTTGAGCCAATTTCTAAACCACAGCAGTGGTTTGGCACATGTTTAGAAGACAGAAAAAAATGGGGTTAAATAGATATTTTCAGCTCTAAATGGAAAACATCTCTCATGGTGCTCTTTAGTAGAAAAAAATAGTCCTCTGTTTGTCCCAGGAGATGGGAACTGGATATATGGGCTTGGTCAACATTGTAGGCTGACCTTAAGATCAAAGGTCAGCCTTTCATCACAAAGAAAAGGGATACCCAGGAAGAAGGTGAGGTGAATAAATATGAAAAGAAGGATTATTTTTATTCATAATCAGTCCTCCAGTGTGATTTCTTATCATTTGACGCCCAGCCTCCTCTCAGCAATTCTTGTCTTTCCAGCAATTTCTGGTAGAATTCTCTCATTTTGTGGGTCCTTCTTTAAGAACCACGGGCCCTAAGGCACAGATGCGCTGCAAGAGGAAGTGGCTCACGTGCCCATGGTCCCCCTTCCGGATAGACTGTCTTCTCCCAACCTGCGCTTATGGCTTCACAAGATTTTCCTACAAGCAAGTAAGTGATGCAAGAAGAGAAAATCCACCCTGGTTATCAGTCGTTCTGGCGAGATCTGTGGCGGTCCACCAACACGGAGAGCACGGAAGCCCCTTCCTTGGACACTCTTCAAGGCGGTAGAGGAAAATCCTCCCAGTAGGCAGACATGCAGGCAGGCCGCCTGGCCATTTACCTGAAAGGACAAAGTGCCTGACTAGGGCAGAACTGGCTGCAACCCCCGCTGCGAACCCGCGGTGTCAGCGACGAGCACGGGGTCCTCGGTCCTGCACCGTTCACCGGGAGGATCAGCCAGCCAGCTGAGGGCAGTGTGATTCCACCGAACCACTTCCATCATGGAGGGAGGGACAGTCTATTCTCAGCGGAATCCTCAGTGGGTTGATTGCACAGTCCTCCTGCCATTACAACCGACGGTGGACTTACAGGATGCCTTACCCAAAGTCACTGTGTTTCACAGGACATTGCTTCCGATGAAGGAACCCACTTCCCGCCACCCCCAAGCTGTCTTCTTCTTCTTAATGAGAGCTACTGTTTTTGAAAATTCAACAGGACTAACTAGCAACTAAAGATTGAGAGTTTTCTACATTTTGTCTCATTTAATACACTCAGTGTTCCTATGTGATGCGCATGAGCCTCTGGGGATCAGAGAGGATAAAACAATTGCCTAAGGCATTTGCTTGAACTGATTGCCTGAAGATACCTGCCTATTCTACCACTGAAGATGTCAGTGGTAGAATACTGATCCTGTTCTGTTTATAACCTGTGGGCTCTCAACGGTTGCATTGTCCTGTCTCCAAAGGGAAATAAATTCTCTAGAGGCTTCACTAATGTCTAGACAGAGGACAGTTTGTAGTCAAGGAAGCCACAGTTTAAACAGATCTTAGGAAGACAGGAGGACATTGATTTTGCTATCCTAGCTTGTAAGAAGCAGGGTATCTGTCTGATTTCCAGCATACCCTGATGATGCTTTGCTTCTGCCATTTTAACCCAGATTCTTCATTTCCATTTCATCTAATGTCACTTTTTCAACACAGGTCTGCTTTCTGGGATGGATTCCTTTTAGAAAACCCTGTCATGTGCAACAATGAGAGGAAGGATGGGAGATGGGTATCTCATGCACGCAGGTTTGAAACTCACTTTTTAAAAAAGAGAATGTTCAAATTAGGAGTTGTTCCTTTCCTCCTATCACCTAATAGTGGGCCTTTTCAAAGATTTCTCTAGCTTTGAGTTAATGGATTTGCAAGCCCTCATTCAGGGAGAATTATACTTCTTCTAATCAGGGAAACTCATTGATAATGCCAGCATGTGAGAAACGTGGCTGGGCTAAAGCACATTATCCCAGGGAGATGATAAGGAGGTCACAATAATATATTAAGAGCAAAAAGAATATCATTTCCCACTATTTAAATTTTCGTGTTTCTTTTTTTCCTCTAGTCTCATCCTATCTACTTTTAAAAATTGTTTCTAACATATCATCATTATGATAGCAGCAGTAAAGCAAAATTCTTGGATTGGCATTGGTTTTAATGTCACGGAAAGAATTTTATCAAAGTAGAGGTTCTGAAAGTGCACATCTCTGTCTTTATCTTTCCTCTCTTTTCTCCCTTCTTGATGGAATGTGCCAATTAGCTTCCTGAGTTGGGACATTGCTACTATATTCTATTCTATTTATTAGAAATATTTTCCATTGCTTAGGGATGAAAATAAGTTCGGTGTTTGCTCCTGAAAAACTGAGATTTCCAAATCATCTTCAAAATTTAAGAATCAGATGTTTCTCCAAAACTAACTTGACAATAGGAGGAGAAGGGGACGACAGAGGATGAGATGGCTGGATGGCATCACGGACTCGATGGACGTGAGTCTGAGTGAACTCCAAGAGATGGTAATGAACAGGGAGGCCTGGCGTGCTGCGATTCATGGGGTCGCAAAGAGTCGGACACGACTGAGCGACTGAACTGAACTGAACTGAATCCAAGTTCACAGTGGTATTAACCTGATTTACTGGGTGATTGTGACAATAAAGCGACACATCGTGCTCAAAGCCCTTTGTAAAGTAGAGGTCAATAAACAAAATGATGAATTTAGAAAACGAAGGTATCAAAGATGACTCAAGATTTCTGGCTTGGAGAATAAAATAGATGGTATATTTTGGAGGAGGAGCATGGAGAAGGGGAGTCAAGGGGATATAAAAGAGTTCTAATTGGATAATTTTACTTTTAGATGCTTTTGAGTCTCTGAAATAAAATATTAGGTGTGTATATATATGAGTCCAGAAATCAGAGGATATCTGGGCTAGAGCTGTATATTTGTCAGTCATCTATAAATATGTTGCTTCAAACCACAGATATTCTTGAAATCAATAAAAAAGAAAATACACACTAAGAATAAAAGAATACTTAGGATCAGTATGCTGTGTCCAAAGTAGACGAGGTTGATCCTGAAAAGAAGATCTGTCTCTTATACACATCTAGATGTGTATAAGAGACAGGAATAATAAAGACTAGAGCAAATACCAATGAGATAGAAAGCAGAAAAGCAATAGAAAACATTAAAGAAACCGAGTTGATTCATCAACAAGATCAATAAAAATGACAACACTTTAGCTAGACTCCTCAAGGAAAATAAAAAGATAATATATAAATTACCAAAATCAGGAATGAAAAACCAACATACCACTAACACCACCTTGGAAGCCCAAACATTCCTACAGATCTTATAGAAATTAAAATAATCACTAAAATCAACATTATACCAATAAATTCATCAAGTTAGAATAGAATGACAAATTCTTAGAAAGACACATTCTACTAAAATTGATTCAAGAAAAAACAAGAAATCTGAATAGACATAAATTAAAAATGGATTAGTAATAAAAATGTCTGTCTACAAAGAAAAAAAAAATCAAGTTCAGATGGTTTCACCACTAAGTTCTGTCAAACATTTAATAAAGAGATGACATTTCATCACAAACTCTTTCAGAAAAATAAAGGAAAACAGAAGACTTTCCAATTCGTTCTGTGAGATTAGTATTACTATGGCACTAGGGACAAACAATTTACAAATTATAACCCAATGTCTCTCATGAGTATAGGTACAAAACTTCTCAACAAAGTATTAGGAACATAGAGGAAGGAATATAATCCTTGACAAAGTGTGATTCATATCAGAAATGCAAGACTTGGTTTAATATAAAAATCCCAATGAACATAATACATTCTATTAATAAAATAAATGATACAAACCACCATGAAAGTTACAACAGCCACACACACAAATCCAATATCCATTAATTAGGAAAAACTTTCACAAAAGTAGAAAAGAAGGAAATTTCCTCAATCTGATAAAGTGAAAGTGAAAGTCGCTCAGTTGGGTCCGAATCTTTGCGACCCCATGGACTATACAGTCCATGGAATTCTCCAGGCCAGAATACTGGAGTGGGTAGCCATTTCCTTCTCCAAATCTAATAAAGGGCATCTACAAAGAAACCCTACAGCTAGTAACATATATAATTACATGCTATTAAATGAACCTTTACCCAGATCAGGAACAAAAGAAGGATGTCCATTCTCATGTATGTATTTAATCCTATGCTGGAAGTTGTGGTCAGTGCAATCAGACATGAAAAGTCAATTTAAAAATCCATATGGGAAAGAAGAAGCAGAACTGGTTTTATTTGCAGATAACTTGATTCTATATAGAGAAAGTCTCAAAGAACAGCCTCTCCTACTCCCTTTCTCCCTGCAAAATATCTGCTGGAACTAATAAATGAGCTCAGCAAGGCATACAAGAGCAGCATAAGAAAATTATCTGTATTTCTATATGCAAATGAAATTAAGAAAACAATTTAATGCACAATAATAATAAAGATAAAAGCATCTAAGAGTAAATTTAACAAAAAAGTGCAAGGCTCTACCACACTGATAGAAAAATTAAAGAATATCTAAATAAGATTTAAATTAAGGAGAGACATTTTATGTTCAGGAAGACTCAATATTGTCAAGATGGTAATTCTCCTGAACTTGATCTAGAGGTTCTCTGAAATCCTTAACATCCAACTAGACTTTTTGTAGAAACTGACAAAGTGATTCTAATAACTATGTGGAAAAGCAAAGGACTCAGAAGAGAAAAAACAAACAAACAAAAAAAAAAATGGAGGATGTATACTTTCCCAATACAAAGCACATGGTACAGACTATAATAATAAAAATTAGTCAAACTCATAAAATCAGAGGATGGTGGCTGCTAGGGGCAGATAGGAGGGGGAAATATGGAAGTAATGGTCAAAGAGTACAAAACTTCAGCTATGTAAGATGTAAGATAAGTAAGTTCTGAAGACCTATTCCACAGCATAGTACCAATGGTTAACAACACTGTATTATATACTTAAAGAGTGTTAAGAGGGTAGGTCGATCCCCAGTGGCTCAGTGGTAAAGAATCTATTTGCACTGCAGGAGACACAGGAGACACGGTTTCTATCCCTTAAACAGGAAGATCCCCTGAAGAAGGAAATGGCAACCCACTCTGGTATTCTTTTTGGGAAAATCCCAAGGACAGAGGAGCTTTGTGGGCTAGAGGCTGTGGAACCTCAAGAGTCAGACCCAACTGAGAAATGTTCTCTTGCACACGCATCACACAAATAATGCTAATAAAAATGATAAAGAGGGCAGGACGGAAGTTTGCAATGTGATGGTTACATTTATGACTTTGACAGTGTTGATGCTTTCAGGGGTATATACTTATCCTCAAACATACTGAATTGTATATATTAAATAAATACAGTTTTTAACATGCTTGGAATGGAAAACACTAACATCCCTGAGCTAACTTGGGAATTATGAAGCATTAAATGCATGGATGGAGAAAAAAAAAGTTACTAATTATTCAAGGCATACAGTTTTTGCAAACAAAAATTGAAAGAAAGTTTCTAATTATATTCACACTTCCTTTTCACAGCCTGATATTAATAAAGTGTTGAGCCAATTTCTAAACCACAGCAGTGGTTTGGCACATGTTTAGAAGACAGAAAAAAATGGGGTTAAATAGATATTTTCAGCTCTAAATGGAAAACATCTCTCATGGTGCTCTTTAGTAGAAAAAAATAGTCCTCTGTTTGTCCCAGGAGATGGGAACTGGATATATGGGCTTGGTCAACATTGTAGGCTGACCTTAAGATCAAAGGTCAGCCTTTCATCACAAAGAAAAGGGATACCCAGGAAGAAGGTGAGGTGAATAAATATGAAAAGAAGGATTATTTTTATTCATAATCAGTCCTCCAGTGTGATTTCTTATCATTTGACGCCCAGCCTCCTCTCAGCAATTCTTGTCTTTCCAGCAATTTCTGGTAGAATTCTCTCATTTTGTGGGTCCTTCTTTAAGAACCACGGGCCCTAAGGCACAGATGCGCTGCAAGAGGAAGTGGCTCACGTGCCCATGGTCCCCCTTCCGGATAGACTGTCTTCTCCCAACCTGCGCTTATGGCTTCACAAGATTTTCCTACAAGCAAGTAAGTGATGCAAGAAGAGAAAATCCACCCTGGTTATCAGTCGTTCTGGCGAGATCTGTGGCGGTCCACCAACACGGAGAGCACGGAAGCCCCTTCCTTGGACACTCTTCAAGGCGGTAGAGGAAAATCCTCCCAGTAGGCAGATATGCAGGCAGGCCGCCTGGCCATTTACCTGAAAGGACAAAGTGCCTGACTAGGGCAGAACTGGCTGCAACCCCCGCTGCGAACCCGCGGTGTCAGCGACGAGCACGGGGTCCTCGGTCCTGCACCGTTCACCGGGAGGATCAGCCAGCCAGCTGAGGGCAGTGTGATTCCACCGAACCACTTCCATCATGGAGGGAGGGACAGTCTATTCTCAGCGGAATCCTCAGTGGGTTGATTGCACAGTCCTCCTGCCATTACAACCGACGGTGGACTTACAGGATGCCTTACCCAAAGTCACTGTGTTTCACAGGACATTGCTTCCGATGAAGGAACCCACTTCCCGCCACCCCCAAGCTGTCTTCTTCTTCTTAATGAGAGCTACTGTTTTTGAAAATTCAACAGGACTAACTAGCAACTAAAGATTGAGAGTTTTCTACATTTTGTCTCATTTAATACACTCAGTGTTCCTATGTGATGCGCATGAGCCTCTGGGGATCAGAGAGGATAAAACAATTGCCTAAGGCATTTGCTTGAACTGATTGCCTGAAGATACCTGCCTATTCTACCACTGAAGATGTCAGTGGTAGAATACTGATCCTGTTCTGTTTATAACCTGTGGGCTCTCAACGGTTGCATTGTCCTGTCTCCAAAGGGAAATAAATTCTCTAGAGGCTTCACTAATGTCTAGACAGAGGACAGTTTGTAGTCAAGGAAGCCACAGTTTAAACAGATCTTAGGAAGACAGGAGGACATTGATTTTGCTATCCTAGCTTGTAAGAAGCAGGGTATCTGTCTGATTTCCAGCATACCCTGATGATGCTTTGCTTCTGCCATTTTAACCCAGATTCTTCATTTCCATTTCATCTAATGTCACTTTTTCAACACAGGTCTGCTTTCTGGGATGGATTCCTTTTAGAAAACCCTGTCATGTGCAACAATGAGAGGAAGGATGGGAGATGGGTATCTCATGCACGCAGGTTTGAAACTCACTTTTTAAAAAAGAGAATGTTCAAATTAGGAGTTGTTCCTTTCCTCCTATCACCTAATAGTGGGCCTTTTCAAAGATTTCTCTAGCTTTGAGTTAATGGATTTGCAAGCCCTCATTCAGGGAGAATTATACTTCTTCTAATCAGGGAAACTCATTGATAATGCCAGCATGTGAGAAACGTGGCTGGGCTAAAGCACATTATCCCAGGGAGATGATAAGGAGGTCACAATAATATATTAAGAGCAAAAAGAATATCATTTCCCACTATTTAAATTTTTGTGTTTCTTTTTTTCCTCTAGTCTCATCCTATCTACTTTTAAAAATTGTTTCTAACATATCATCATTATGATAGCAGCAGTAAAGCAAAATTCTTGGATTGGCATTGGTTTTAATGTCACGGAAAGAATTTTATCAAAGTAGAGGTTCTGAAAGTGCACATCTCTGTCTTTATCTTTCCTCTCTTTTCTCCCTTCTTGATGGAATGTGCCAATTAGCTTCCTGAGTTGGGACATTGCTACTATATTCTATTCTATTTATTAGAAATATTTTCCATTGCTTAGGGATGAAAATAAGTTCGGTGTTTGCTCCTGAAAAACTGAGATTTCCAAATCATCTTCAAAATTTAAGAATCAGATGTTTCTCCAAAACTAACTTGACAACTAATAACCTTACCTGACGGTAAAGAATCTGCCTGGCAATGCAGGAGACCTGGGTTCCATACCTGAGTCAGGATGGTCCCCTGGAGAAGGAGATGGAAACCCACCCCAGGATTCTTGCCTGAAGAATCCTATGGACAGAGGAGCCTGGAGGGCTACAGTCCATGGGGTTGCAAAGAGTTGGACTTGACTGAGTGACTAACACTGGTTCAACCTGACTTGGAATTTTCAACTTTGGCTAAGTTCATTAATTAAGACACTATATGTTTTCTAGGAATAAAATAGTCTTCTCATAGCTATTAGACTTTCAGCCATTCCTTACTAGAAACAGACATATTATGACGAAAGTTTCACATGGCTGTGTGTGTGTGTTTGTCCTTTCCAGACAATTAATATCTGCTTCTTATTAAAATTAGTTAACAATTCTAAGAAAATGCCTTCAGAACAGAAAAATTAGTATAGGATTATAATAATCATGATAAAAACAAAGCTTATTTTTGTTTGTTCTTTTAATCCTAAAGTTGTCACAAAAATATGCAGTCATTAATAAGATCTTGTTGAATTCTTAATGTCTTCCTTTCCTCATTAAACTACAAATTTAGCTTTTTTTCTTTTAACGTTTAGGAATGCTCAAACTTCTTTTCTTCTAAAAAACATCCTCTCCAATTAGAGTTTGAAAAAACTGAATTTTGAGTAAAATGTTTGTTCATGTTCCTGCTCCATATTCCACTCACAGACAGTGATATTGGGCAAGTCAGCTAGCCTTTTGGCATTTAAGTTTCCTAATCCAAGTTCATCAAGAGGCTTTTTAGCTCCTCTTCACTTTCTGCCATAAGGGTGGTGTCATCTGCATATCTGAGGTTATTGATATTTCTCCCGGCAATCTTGATACCAGCTTGTGTTTCTTCCAGTCCAGCATTTCTCATGATGTACTCTGCATATAAGTTAAATAAGCAGGGTGACAATATACAGCCTTGACGTACTCCTTTTCCCATTTGGAACCAGTCTGTTGTTCCATGTCCAGTTCTAACTGTTGCTTCCTGACCTGCATACAGATTTCTCAAGAGACAGGTTAGGTGGTCTGGTATTCCCATCTCTTTCAGAATTTTCCACAGTTTATTGTGATCCACACAGTCAAAGGCTTTGGCATAGTCAATAAAGCAGAAGTAGATGCTTTTCTGGAACTCTCTTGCTTTTTCCATGATCCAGCGGATGTTGGCAATTTGATCTCTGGTTCCTCTGCCTTTTCTAAAGCCAGCTTGAACATCAGGGAGTTCACGGTTCACGTATTGCTGAAGCCTGGCTTGGAGGATTTTGAGCATTACTTTACTAGCATGTGAGATGAGTGCAATTGTGCGGTAATTGGAGCATTCTTTTGCATTGCCTTTCTTTGGAATTGGAATGAAAACTGACCTTTTCCAGTCCTGTGGCCACTGCTGAGTTTTCCAAATTTGCTGGCA
>SJYT01081474.1:22751-167864 GCA_006410635.1 Cephalophus harveyi | reverse complement strand
AGGAGGAGAAGGGGACGACAGAGGATGAGATGGCTGGATGGCATCACGGACTCGATGGACGTGAGTCTGAGTGAACTCCAAGAGATGGTAATGAACAGGGAGGCCTGGCGTGCTGCGATTCATGGGGTCGCAAAGAGTCGGACACGACTGAGCGACTGAACTGAACTGAACTGAATCCAAGTTCACAGTGGTATTAACCTGATTTACTGGGTGATTGTGACAATAAAGCGACACATCGTGCTCAAAGCCCTTTGTAAAGTAGAGGTCAATAAACAAAATGATGAATTTAGAAAACGAAGGTATCAAAGATGACTCAAGATTTCTGGCTTGGAGAATAAAATAGATGGTATATTTTGGAGGAGGAGCATGGAGAAGGGGAGTCAAGGGGATATAAAAGAGTTCTAATTGGATAATTTTACTTTTAGATGCTTTTGAGTCTCTGAAATAAAATATTAGGTGTGTATATATATGAGTCCAGAAATCAGAGGATATCTGGGCTAGAGCTGTATATTTGTCAGTCATCTATAAATATGTTGCTTCAAACCACAGATATTCTTGAAATCAATAAAAAAGAAAATACACACTAAGAATAAAAGAATACTTAGGATCAGTATGCTGTGTCCAAAGTAGACGAGGTTGATCCTGAAAAGAAGATAGAAATGAGAAGCAGAGAAGTAGGAAGTAAAACCTGGTGATAGTAGGGGAAGAAAAAAAAATTTTCAATTGTCAAAAATTTGAATGCAGTTGAGGGGACTTGTAAAAATATGACTGGAAATTGCTCTTATATTCTGTGAACAGGAATCAGTATTAACTTTAATGAAAATTATTTTAATAGTCCATAAGATAGACAAATCTATTCTGGAATAGAGTGAGGCAGTAGAGACAATGACAAAGAAAATGTTTTTAAGAAGTTTGGCCACAAAGTGGAAATAATAGAGAGGGAGGTTACTAGAAGATGAGATCCTAGAAATTATTTGTTACTGTGGATGTCTTATGAAGGAGCTAAGAGCACATTTAAAAGCCAATGGGATGTTCAACATCATTCACTATCAGAGAAATGCAAATCAAAGCCACAATGAGGTACCATTTCACACAGGTCAGAAGGATTGCTATCAAAAAGTCTACAAACAATAAATGCTGGAGAGGGTGTGGAGAAAAGGGAACCCTCTTACACTGCTGGTGGGAATGCAAACTAGTACAGCCACTATGGAGAACTGTGTGGAGATTCCTTAAAAAACTGCAAATAGATCTGCCTTATGACCCAGCAATCCCACTGCTGGGCATACACACCGAGGAAACCAGAATTGAAAGAGACACATGTACCCCAATGTTCATTGCAGCACTGTTTATAATAGCCAGAACATGGAAACAACCTAGATGTCCATCAGCCGATGAATGGATAAGAAAGCTGTGGTACATATACACAATGGAGTATTACTCAGCCATTAAAAAGAATTCATTTGAATCAGTTCTAATGAGATGGATGAAATTGGAACCTATTATACAGAGTGAAGTAAGCCAGAAAGAAAAACACCAATATAGTATACTGACACATATATATGGAATATAGAAAGATGGCAGTGATGACCCTGTATGTGAGACAGCAAAAGAGACACAAATGTATAGAAAGGACTTTTGGACTCTATGGGAGAGGAAGAGGGTAGGATGATTTGGGAGAATGGCATTGAAACATGTAAACTAACATGTAAGAACGAAGCACAAGCCTATGTTCGGTACAGGATACAGGATGCTTGGAGCTGGTGCACAGGGATGAGTCAGAGAGATGATGTGGGGTGGGAGGTGGGAGGGGGATTCGGGATTGGGAGCTAATATACACCCATGGTGGATTCATGTCAATGTATGGCAAAACCAATACGGTATTGTAAAGTAAAATAAAGTAAAATAAAAAAAAAAAAAAGAAAGAAAGCTGTGGTACATATACACAATGGAATATTACTCAGCTGTTAAAAAGAATGCATTTGAATCAGTTCTAATGAGGTGGATGAAACTGGAGCCTATTATACAGAGTAAAGTAAGTCAGAAAGAAAAACACACATACAGTATATTAATGCATATATATGGAATTTAGAAAGATGGTAACAATGACCCTATAGGTGAGACAGCAAAAGAGATACAGAGATAAAGAACAGACTTTTGGATTTTGTGGGATAAGGCGAGGGTGGGATGATTTGAGAGAATAGCATTGAAACATGTATATTGCCATATGTGAAACAGATCACCAGTCCAAGTTCGATGCATGAGACAGGGTGCTCAGGGCTGGTGCACTGGGATGACCCTGAGGGATGGGATGGGAAGGGAGGTGGGAGGGGGTTCAGGATGGGGGACACATGTACACCCATCGCTGATTTGTGTCGATGTATAATGAGAGCTACTACAATACTGTAAAGCAATTAGCCTCCAATTAAAATACATAAAATAATTTTTTTTAAAGGAACATTAAGAAAAATTTTAAAAGCCAGTGGGAGAGTTCCAGTATCGAGAGAGAGAAGAAGCAGTCAAATACGTAAGAGAGAGATGACTTGCTTGTAATTCCAGATTCCTAAAGATGAAGTCAGTGGCACAGATGTATAAATTAGCCCTAGGTAGGAGGAATGACCATTTTGAATTTCTGCAAGAAGGAAATGAAATAATAATAAAACTTGTCCATAGATAACTCTTATAGCCATTTATCACAGTTTTATAGCCGTTTATAAAACATTAAAATTCTTCCAGCTGGGCTACCCTTACTAAGTATAGCACTATCATGATTTTCAAAATTGGCTTTGAGGGACTTTCTAGATGGCCCAGTTGTTGGCACTCCACCTTCCAGTGCAGGAATTGCAGGTTCAACCCCTGGTCTGGGAGCTAGGATCCCACATGCCTTGCAGCAAAAATCCAGAACATAATACAGAAGCCATATTTCAATGAATTCAAAAAAGACTTGAAAAATGGTCCAGATCAAAAAATAAATCTTTTAAGAAATTGGTTTTGAAAAAAGTTCAGCAAAGCCCAGGATCTATAGCAGAAATACAGTTCAGTTCAGTTCGGTCACTCAGTAGTGTCCGACTCTTTGCAACCCCATGAACTGCAGCACGTCAGGCCTCCCTGTCCATCACCAACTCCTGGAGTCTACCCAAACCCATGTCCATTGAGTCGCTGATGCGATCCAGCCATCTCATCCTCTGTCGTCCCCTTCTCCTTCTGCCCTCAATCTTTCCCAGCATCAGGGTCTTTTCCAATGAGTCAGCTTTTCGCATCAGGTGGCCAAAGTATCGGAGTATCAGCTTCAACATCAGTCCTTCCAGTGAACACCCAGGACTGATCCCCTGCAGAAATACACGTACTTCCTAAAGAGTGTTAGTCTGTAATCATCTCTGCCTTCCACAAAAGAACAGAGAATGAGACTCAAGACATTCATGTATTCATAGAATATTGGGACATAGGTGGGTAAACAGAGCAATTTAATTAGCAGAATCCTCTAGGTAGGAGTAAATGGTCTGCTTGCGTGGGGTTAATGAACTCTTCCAGGGCACTGAATAGAACCACAGTGCCTTCAAAGGACTCATTGACCTCACAGGGATGAGCACATTTTTCTATCAGAGAGTTCTTTATTTACCAATCTTCACACTCCGCAGGAGAAGGCCACATGGCTCTGAGCTATCAGATCCCCATAGGTAACGGAAGCGCTGTTCACAGTTTGCATCCTGACACACACAAAGAACGTGAGAATTTCTGATAGAACTGTTTTCTTCCTATTCATTAATAAGTGGTCCTGCCCAGCATTGCTTAATTTCATCAGTGTAACACAGATATAAAATAACAGTAGTTTCTTATATTTGACGACATCTCTGAACTGCAGCGGGATGCCATTCGGTATTGAAGGCGTGTGCTTGAGGTCAGAGTCTGGCTAAGCCAGCGGTTGGTGACCTTCTCCTTCTTTAGAGATGAGACGTGCCAGGGCTTATTTTACACCCCCCTGAGCATTCATACCGGTAATAAGCAGTTATTGAGTCCTCACTGGAGGCCACACACATGTTTCTCTGGGCCACGGTAGAGGAAAACAAGAAGAAAAAAAGACACAGCTAAATACCTGATCATTGATGTTAACTGTAATAACACAAACATCTAGTTTTATTTGAAGTGTTCACTTTATAGGTCAAAGGCAAGACAGAAGAAAAGGAGGAAAAATCCACTTTCGGTCTCTCCCCTTGATTTGACAATTATCTAATGCTCTCTCACTTTTTCCTGTGGCTTCTGAGCAGAGGGGCTCCACTTCTGAGCCTTGGAAATTAGAGAGTGCCCTCTCCCCTAACAGGCAGGGTGGATGTGCTTGCAGCCCCTCATACAACATTCAGATTGCCCAAGTCTGGGGTTCCTCAGCTATGACACAAACCCCTAAGTGTGCAAGGCCCACCAGGGCCCTTCGGTATTACCTGTAGGATCTGGGAGGCAAGGGCAATCGGCACAAACACGACACCCAAGTTGCCTGCTAAGCCATGAGTCCTAACGAACGCCCTTTGTTTCTGACTCAGAAATCTCATGTCTGGAGCCAGCATCCATGAAACCATGGCAGGCTAGCTCGTTAGTTTGAAAAAAAATCTCTGAGACGTCACAGTTAGTTCTCCATAGTCCGTCTCCCTTAATTTGTTTACATGGTGTGTGTGTGTGTACACACATGCACACACACACAAATATATATATATACACACATGTATATATTCCACCAGAAGTAATCCTGGAGATCATTCAGAGTTTCTGCCTCTCATAAGAAAGTTGTATAAACAATTTGAAAGAACAGGCTTATAGCATAAGCCAGATGATCTTGACTCTCTCTAGGGGTGAACTATATCTTCAAAATGCCATGATGTTTGAGGCTACAATTGGGGATATGAGAAATCCTGAAAAATTAAAACTACAAAAATATATTTTGTATTATGTTAAACATTTAACAATAATCTTTGGAGCTTTGTTTCATCATCAGCTCAGTATTCTGTCTTGTGGCTTTACATTAACATATTAGTATAGATATACCTAAATATTAACAAGATGCCTTATCTTACATTACCTTTGTGTCTTAAGTGTATGCTCGTTAGACTCTAAAACTTTAAACAAGAAACTATAACAAAGTTTCTTCTACTACTCTTGACTAGTGTGGTGGATTGCCAAAGACTTTGGGTCACAAGTGAAAAAGAAAAAAAATCCAAATTGACTGCATCTTTTCTTATTGCTTAACTACTGTCAAACAATTGAGAAATTTGCTTTGGATGAAGCATGAACATTCCTTTTTCCATTCCCAGCCCCACTCCGCACAGTCTGCAGCTCTTCAGCTGACCACTGATTGATGTCAATGAGAAAATTCTCAGACAGAAGACAAGCAATATGTCATGGGTTTTTGGTTCTTCAAGCTTCTGATTAGGACCAGAGCCAGCAATTACACACACTCATGCCTATTCTCTTCTTGAAGAGAGAGAAAGCAAAATCTTCTTGGGGTGGTGAGAATAATGACTCTGTTCTTCACACAAAATGGATATGGCTCATCAGCCCAAAAAAAAAAAAAAAAAAAAAAAAGCAAGGTCCAGGGCATGTCAGGACAAAGAAGAATAGAAGGTTATTTTTCTGTCTATTCTCTATATTCTTTTGTAAGTGGGCAAGACTCAGGCTTACAAATAGTTGGACATATGCAGAGAGAGAGCGGATACACAAGAACCAGTGCAGCCCCATTCATGACTGTGCTGACATATAAGTATTGGGTAGGGCTTCCCCGGTGGCTCAGCTGGTAAAGAATCCACCTGCAATGTGGGAGACCTGGGTTCGATCCCTGGGTTGCGAAGATCCCCTGGAGAAGGGAATGGCTACCCACTCCAGTATTCTGACCCGGAGATCTCCATAGACTGTATAGTCCATGGGGTCTCAAAGAGTTGGACACAACTGAAAGGCTTTCGCATGTATTGGGTGTCTGCAATGCAACCGCGCTACTATAATAGCCGCACGCTTGTGGTCAGTTCTGGGGGCAAACTAACACCAAGCAAGGCCCTTGCCCTCCTTAAATCTCTAGTCAAGAGGAGATGACAGCCACTGAGGATCTAACACGTGCTACTGAAGTTTAAAAGAACGTAAAGACAAGCTGACCTAGTCTGAGGGTAAGTATGGATCAATGTAGAGATTCTAGGATAAGTGACCTAAAAAACTGAGAACTAAAATAAGAATAAACACTAAACAGGAAACCAAACGAGAGGAGGATAAGGGGAAGAAGGATGCCAAGGCCCTGAGGCGCAAAGGCTGATGTGACTGAACTATACAGACAGAGGAGGAGATACGTTAATGAAACGGAAAAACTACGCAGGGGCTAGATAGAGAGCCTTGTAGGTTTTAGTGAGAGTTTGTTTCAGGATGATAGAAATCTATTTCCATACAGTCTGTGTTTATAAAGATAACTATTGCTGTAGTGTAAATCATAGATTGAGGAGATCAAGGGTAGGTGTGGGGGGCCAATCTAGTACTAGGTGAGGCAAGAGTTGATGTTGGGTTAAACCATGAAGGAGCTGATGAAGAGAATTACAAGTGGACAGATTCCAGGATGACTTAAAAGCTAGAATTTATATCTTTTGGTAATTAATAGAGCATGGGAGAAGAGTGAGGGGAGGGAGCTACACAGGACTCCCAAATTTCTATCCAAAGCAATCAACAAGGTAGAAGATAGTCTATTTTCTGCATACAGAACACGAGAAGACAATCAGGACTGGAAAAAAAAGATGAAGAGTTCTGTTTTTAACATCCTGGTCTTGAGGGGTCCATCTATGTGTGTCTGGAGCTAATGAGAAAAGTCACGGGTTCCCCAAAATGATAAAAACTTAGGTTTTGGCAACATTTAGTTATTAAAGTCTTGAGAATGCTCAGGAGGATATTATAAGGTATTCATTAAGCAAAGAGCTTAGGTGAGAGTCTGAAGGAAAACATAAATTTAATAAATAAAAAGAAAATAAGAGAAACAACTGACAAAATAACTGAACCATGAACTTTCAGATGTTCAAGCTGAATTTAGAAAAGGCGGAGGAACCAGAGATCAAATTGCCAATGTCCGCTGGATCATGGAAAAAGCAAGAGAGTTCCAGAAAAATATCTACTTCTGCCTTATTGACTAAGCCAAAGACTTTGACTGTGTGAACCACAACAAACTCTGGAAAATTCTTAAAGGGATGGGAATACCAGACCACCTGACCTGCCTCTTGAGAAATCTGTATGCAGGTCAGGAAGCAACAGTTAGAACTGGACATGGAACAATAGACTGGTTCCAAATAGGGAAAGGAATATGTCGAGGCTGTATATTGTCACCCTGCTTATTTAACTTATATGCAGTGTACATCATGAGAAACTCTGGGCTGGAAGAAGCACAAGCTGGAATCAAGATTGCTGGGAGAAATATCAATAACCTCAGATATGCAGATGACACCACCCTTACGGCAGAAAGCAAAGAAATAAAGAGCTTCTTGGTGAAAGTGAAAGAGGAGAGTGAAAAAGTTGGCTTGAAATCCAATGTTCAGAAAACTAAGATCATGGCAACTGGTCCCATCACTTCATGGGAAATAGATGAGGAAACAGTGACAGAGTTTATTTTGGGGACTCCAAAATCACTGCAGATGGTGACTGCAGCCATGATATTAAAAGATGCTTGCTTCTTGGAAGAAAAGTTATGACCAATGTAGACAGCATATTAAAAAGCAGAGACATTACTTTGTCAACAAAGGTCTGTCTGTCAAAGCTATGGTTTTTCTAGTAGTCATGTATGTGGAGAAGGCAATGGCATCCCACTCCAGTACTCTTGCCTGGAAACTCCCATGGACAGAGGAGCCTGGTGGGCTGCAGTCCATGGGGTCGCTGAGTCAGACACGACTGAGCGACTTCACTTTCACTTTTCACTTTCCTGCATTGGAGAAGGAAATGGCAGCCCACTCCAGTGTTCTTGCCTGGAGAATCCCAGGGATGGCGGAGCCCAGTGGGCTGCCATCTGTGGGGTCGCACAGAGTCGGACACGACTGAAGCGACTTAGCAGCAGCAGCAGCAGCATATATGGATGTAAGAGTTGGACTATAAAGAAAGCTGAACGCAGAAAATTGATGCTTTTGAACCGTGCTGTTGGAGAAGTCTCTTGAGAGACCCTTGGACTGCAAGGAGATCAAACCAGTCCATCCTAAAGGAAACCAGTCCTGAATATTCATTGGAAAGACTGATGCTAAAGCTGAAGCTCCAGTACTTTGGCCACCTGATGCGAAGAGCTGACTCATTGGAAAAGACCCAGATGCTGGGAAAAATTGAAGGCGGGAGAAGGGGACGACAGAGGATGAGACGGTTGGATGGCATCACCGACTCAATGGACATGAGTTTGAGTAGGCTCCGGGAGTTGGTGATGGACAGGGAGGCCTGGCGTGCTGCAGTCCGTGGGGTCACAACGAGTCAGACACGACTGAGCGACTGACCTGAACTGAGCTGAGCTGACGAAGGGGACCGAGAAGCGCCCAGAGGAGACCAGGAGGGTGTGCAGGCGCGGGCCCCGAGGGGCGGGTGCTTCAGTAAGAAGGTGGCTAGCAGAGGGGACCGGCGCTAAGCTGTCAAAGACAAAGACTGAGAAATGCGGGCTTACTGAGAAGGAGGGCGTTGCTATCTCCATATAAAACCAGAGAAGAGATAAAAGCTTATAAAAATACTAGAAAGGCAAAGCCAGAACCTGGAAAAGACACTAGATATCTTTGAAACTAAAGACTAGAGCATAATCTATAAAAACACTGAATCACTATATTGTACACTTGAATTATAACTAAACAGTGTAAATGAACTATTCCTCAATAAAAAAATAAAATAAAGATAGATTACAAAGGAATATGGTTGAAGGCAAAGGCAGAAAAATCAATAAAGAAGTCAGAAACTCACTGACTTAGAATCCAGGCATTATTTGTGGAGAACGCATCCCACACTAACAACTTTCAAAATCTCTTGTTTTATATTTACCTACAACTTATAAATGTTAGAATATTATTTTTTTTAGTTATCTGTGACTGGAATACACATTATTTTTGTGAAATAATTTAAACATACAGAAAAATAGGAAAATAACCCATTTTTATTCATAAGAATTTGTAAATTGTTGCTACTCTATGCATAGTACAGATGTGTATAAGAGACAGGTGCTACTGAAGTTTAAAAGAACGTAAAGACAAGCTGACCTAGTCTGAGGGTAAGTATGGATCAATGTAGAGATTCTAGGATAAGTGACCTAAAAAACTGAGAACTAAAATAAGAATAAACACTAAACAGGAAACCAAACGAGAGGAGGATAAGGGGAAGAAGGATGCCAAGGCCCTGAGGCGCAAAGGCTGATGTGACTGAACTATACAGACAGAGGAGGAGATACGTTAATGAATCTATATAATTATGTTTTATTTTAGCTTATGTTTGTTAGATCATTGCATCTAAAATAAATTTAAGTGACTAGTAATCAAAATTTTTCAAGGTTTCCAATCTTTTTAGCTTTCTTTTTTTTTTTTTCCAAATAGACGCTTCAAATGAATAATCCATATTTCCAGAGTTATTTGAAATAATTATGAAAGAAAATATTTTAGCATATACTATGTCCTGTATTGGTATCCACTTCTTTTATGGAAAAATACAAAAGTGTTGCTGGTTTTTTTTCTGACCTACGTTTTCCTTCATAATATGGAAAATACAATGGCTAAACATCTGTGTAACAAATACCTCTTACCTGATTGATAATAAGGCTACTTCAATTATTTTTAACAAATGGAATCATAGTAAATACATAATTTATAAAAAATTTTTAGCAAGGGTTAACAAAATTAATTAGCAAAGCGTAGTTAACACTGCTGAATGCTGTATACAAAAGTTAAGAGAGTAAATCCTGAGTTCTCATCACAAGAAAAAACTTTTTTTTCCTTTTTCTTTAATTTTGTGTCTATATGAGATGATAGATGTTTGCTAAACTTATTGTGATAATCATGTCATAATGTCATAATGATATAGCAAATCATTATGCTATAAGTTTAAGCTTATACAGTGCTGTATATCAATTGTGTTTCAATAAAACTGGAAGAAAATATTTCATAAGCAAGCGATTCTACATGCGAAGTCATTTATTTTATATACTTTATGTGTAATAGACAAATACTGAACATAGATCATCAGTTTAACTTGTTCAAAATATCACTTCTCAGTGGGAACAATTGGACCTGGAAAGACAGGACTATTGCAAACCCCAAGAGGAAATTGGCACCCTCCAGGAGGATCCAGGGCACACAGTATGGGCCTCAGAAACAAAAAAAAAAAAAAAAAAAAAGACACAGACACATGTAAGGCATGTAAGGACAGACTCAGAAATAGCAGGAACAATCTAAAATACCCACTCGAAGATTCAAAGATGAGCAGAAAGCTAAAAGCCCCAAAGAAGCAAGGCCACAAATCAAATCAAAACAGTATCAAAACAGGTCAGAAACATCTATTCTGGAGAATGATCAGGGGTTGGAGCCAGGGGACTCTGCTCTGAAAGTCAATCCCAAGTACCTGAGGCTCCCATGTTATGGAGGAAACCAGATTCGTTACCTCGCTCACGAACATCTTTGCTTCTAACCAGAGAATTCTTTTGTTGTTATCTTAGTTACTGTGGAAAGCATCTTCAGCTTTTTCTATTGCACTTATTTTTGCGTTCTTTTGTTTTCCTTTTGTAGGTGTGCTATGATCAAAATAATCTTGAACTCAGGAATCAGAAAAGCTGAGTTCATCATCTAACATGGCCAATCACTAGTTCATCTAGTCTATGGTTTAATTTATTCACCTATAAAATGATATAACACACCCCAACACACAGGACCATGAAAATGTCAACAGTCTAGCATTATAGCCCAGAAATGATTTCCATTATGCTAAAAAAAAAAAACACTTCATTTTATATTAAACTTTCTTTATTATCAAATGGGCTTCCCAGATGGTGTTAGTGGTAAAGAACCTGCCTGCCAGTGCCAGAGACCTAAGGGATTGATCCTTGGGATGGGAAGATCCCCTGAGGAAGGAAATTGCAACCCACTCTAATATTCTTGCCTGGAGACTCCCATGGACGGAGGAGCCTGGTGGGCTACAATCCACAGCATCGCAGAGTCAGACATTACTGAAGCGATTTAGGATGGATGAATGGATTATGAAGAAAACAAAAACATTATTTCCTATAACTTATAATAGTTAAGACAACAGCAAATATGTGTATGTATATCATAGAAGATATAATTTTATGCTGAATAAATAAAAATGTATAAGCTGGCATACTACTGCTTTTGTGTTTAGAATAGTGGATAATGGCTCATTTACACGTGCTGTTTAAATGTAGCACCATAAGAGTGAATACTTACATGACTTAATCTGACTCCCACCTAGGCCAATCATCAATATAGCTGATGCTTTCTCTCCTTAATATTAGTAGTTTAATATTGCTGCATAACCAATTGTCACAATTCAGACACTTTAGACAAATTTATTATCTCATGGTTCCATGGGTCAGGAGCAAAAAAAAAACCTCCAGGTAGAGGTTAGGTGGGTAGATCTCTGCATAGGGTCTCACTAGGCTGAAGTCAAGGTGTCGATTTCTGGACTGTGGTCTCATCTGGAACTCGAGGGTCTCTCCTCCAAACTCACTGGCTGTTGGCAGAGTTCAGCTCTGAGGCAGGAACAAGGCCGTTGTTTCCTGTGGGCTGTCAGCTGAGGGCCTGACTCAGCTCCTAGCCGTGTGGCCCGGGCGTAACTTGGAGGCTTCCTTCAGGGAAGCTGGCAAGAGCGTCTCTGTCTGGTCAACTAAGATGGAGTCTTACATAACAGCGCGATCACGGGAGCAACTATCCTGGTATGGTCCTTGACTCCACCCGCACTCAAGGGCAGGGGGAGGACATCTCAGGAGCCATTTAGGAATTTCTGCCTATCACACTCCTCACCTCTTTATCACAGTCTGTGGAAGCAGGTGCCACCTCCATTTTGCCCTGCGTTCACCTCCTTGTCTCAGTGTCCTGAGCAGATAGAATCCAACACACCCGTGAGCACCCTGTTCCTGCAGGGAGCTCTGAGCTTGGAGCCAGGAGCACAGTTATGTGAAGAGATCAGTGAAACCCAGAAGGTCATAGTTAGTCATATTCTGCAGTTGTATTCTTTCTTTTTTTTTTTTTTTTCCACCATGTTCTCTTTTGCTGTGATAGTAGATGAGGCTAATCTCTTGTAATATTTAACAAACAGTAATATATCACTGCAGATGGTGATTGCAGCCATGAAATTAAAAGATGCTTACTCCTTGGAAGGAAAGTTATGACCAACCTAGATAGCATATTCAAAAGCAGAGACATTACTTTGCCAACAAAGGTCTGTCTAGTCAAGGCTATGGTTTTTTCTGTGCTCATGTATGGATGTGAGAGTTGGACTGTGAAGAAAGCTGAGCGCCGAAGAATAGATGCTTTTGAACTGTGGTGTTGGAGAAGACTCTTGAGAGTCCCTTGGACTGCAAGGAGATCCAAGCAGTCCATTCTAAAGGAGATGAGTCCTGGGTGTTCATTGGAAGGACTGATGCTAAAGCTGAAACTCCAGTACTTTGGCCACCTCATGTGAAGAGTTGACTCATTGGAAAAGACCCTGATGCTGGGAGGGAGGAGAAGGGGCCGATAGAGAATAAGATGGCTGGATGGCATCACTGACTCGAAGGACATGAGTTTGAGTTTGAACTCCGGGAGTTGGGGATGGACAGGGAGGCCTGGCGTGCTGCAGTTCATGGGGTTGCAAAGAGTTGGACACGACGGAGCGACTGAACTGAACTGAATATATATATATATATATGTATAATTTCTAAGTAGTTATTATAAATTAGTTATTTCTAATAATATATATATTTATTACTTAGAAACCTACAGGCTGTTCACTTATTGTATTGCTTTCTCTTGCTTTTTCTTATTTTTATGCTCTAATATCTCAGAGGTATTAACTACCTCTGAGTTATGAGCCCATTTCCATAGCACAAGGAAACTCAGCTAACTCACCTGCATCCAGTAAAGTGGGCTCAGCCACATTCACTGTACAGTCGATAAGCTGTGTGCTCAGTCACTCAGTCATCTCTGACTCTCTGCGACTCTGTGGACCGTAGCCCACCAGGCTCCTCTGTCCATGGGTTTCTCCAGGCAAGAACACTGGAGTGGGCTGCCGCTTCCTTCTCCAGGGGGTCTTTCTGACCCAGAGATGGAACCTGAGGCGCCTGCGTCTCCTGCATTGGCAGGTGGATTCCTTCCCACTGCGCCCCCTGGGAAGCCCCTACAGCTGATCAGTTAAATAGTCACAAACTGCACTTGGGCACCAACCAGCCCCTGAAATTCACTTTCTCGAAAGCGCAACCTATTCACTTTCAAAAACTAGGACAAGGTCCATTGGGCTTCACAAATGTGGACTTATGATCAGAACAGCATTGTCTTATCGGCTAAATGCTCACAGGTGCCACAAAAAATCTTCATAAAGATGTACACCCATGCTGACCACATAGGTCCTGGAAATTGAACACGCACAAATTGGTGAAAAATGCAGATGACGGATCCTCAAATGACGGATCTGCAAGTGCATTATAAATTCATCCAAAGATACATTTTAACTTGCTGTTTTATTTAACCCTCTGCTGAGCACTGCATATGGGACATTTTGAACCAATATCACCAGAAACGTGTCAGAACCATCACCTGGTAATTGTCCTCCCTGGAAGACGATGTTTCGTGTTAATGAACAAAGGGCTCTAGAGAGCAATTATTTTTAAACAGACTTCAGGAGAGAGAAGAATGAATGAATGAGGTTAAGAAGAAAAGGTCCTGGGAATGTATATGACGTGTCAAAAGAAGGAATGTATGCTATTTTCTGTCTTTGGGGATGAGATGAGGAGGAGAAGTTTTGTCATTGGCCTTTAGTGTTTATTGCTGAGTAAGTGAAAACACATGGAAAATGAGGTTCTTTCCAATTTCAAGCTGTTACAATATGGTTACTTTCATGCCCTACAGAGAATTCCTGAAGGCGTGAACCCAGTCACAAATCGGTACACATCAGCATTTTGCATAAAAGGAAAACATCCATATCTGACTCAAGCGACGATGAAATCAATACAGAAACATTTCCAGAGAAGTCCTGCAGGTTTTTTATGCATTTACAGCTAGTATATCGTGCAAAAAATCTTCTGACTCTTTAATAAATCAACTTTAGATCCACAATCCCTAAACTTCCACGATTTTCTTTACCATCGCCTTGAAAGCACCCTGCAGACATTAGGTTGCATTTTCCCCCTACTGTGTCTATCCTTATTACATGGTTTATCTCTCTCTGTCTTTTTTTTCTTTTTCTTTTTTGATTGGCTTGAATACAGGGGTTAAATTCATATCTTGTTGTCTTTCTACCACCGCCTCCTCCAAAGCCTGCAGAATATCATAAAAAAAGCATCTGACCGACTCCAGGGCCAAAACGCTGTCCTCAGCTCTCTGGTTAAGCCTGCACCTCCCTGTCAATAAAATTATGCCCAGGCATGCGATTGCATTTGATTTTATTTACCACTGAATGTCTGTTCTGCTGGCATGAATCAAATGATTATTTGAGACACTCCAAAAAAGAACACTTGAGAAGGATTTTACAAGTCTATTACATAAAGACAGCATTTAAATGATTTCAGAAATTTTATCGGTGCAGAAATCTATTCCCCTAAATGTCATTTTCAAAGAGAGATTTGATGTTTTTAACAAAATGGGAACGTCTATATAAAACAAAATGGGAATGTCTAATAAAATGTGATTGGTTCATCATATGAAAATGTTAGTATCAGGCAAGAAGAAAAAAGCATTTCCTTCATAATCATTCAGTGACCGTGGTTACCTAGGCAGAACAAAGAAATCAATCGATCAGTTCGGTTTAAGTTAGAGTCCTCAGACTTTATAGATTAGCTGCCCTTGCTACTGTACCAAACTCTACTGTCATGCTGATCATATTCTGTTTGTATTTTAACAGACCCATGTAATTTTGATTGCACCTCAGTTTTCTCACCTGTAAATTGGGCATAGTACTGATTGTTTTGTGGGCATACATGAATTAATGTTTAATCATTTTATATTAAACTTTCTTTATTATCAAATGGGCTTCCCAGATGGTGTTAGTGGTAAAGAACCTGCCTGCCAGTGCCAGAGACCTAAGGGATTGATCCTTGGGATGGGAAGATCCCCTGAGGAAGGAAATTGCAACCCACTCTAATATTCTTGCCTGGAGACTCCCATGGACGGAGGAGCCTGGTGGGCTACAATCCACAGCATCGCAGAGTCAGACATTACTGAAGCGATTTAGGATGGATGAATGGATTATGAAGAAAACAAAAACATTATTTCCTATAACTTATAATAGTTAAGACAACAGCAAATATGTGTATGTATATCATAGAAGATATAATTTTATGCTGAATAAATAAAAATGTATAAGCTGGCATACTACTGCTTTTGTGTTTAGAATAGTGGATAATGGCTCATTTACACGTGCTGTTTAAATGTAGCACCATAAGAGTGAATACTTACATGACTTAATCTGACTCCCACCTAGGCCAATCATCAATATAGCTGATGCTTTCTCTCCTTAATATTAGTAGTTTAATATTGCTGCATAACCAATTGTCACAATTCAGACACTTTAGACAAATTTATTATCTCATGGTTCCATGGGTCAGGAGCAAAAAAAAAACCTCCAGGTAGAGGTTAGGTGGGTAGATCTCTGCATAGGGTCTCACTAGGCTGAAGTCAAGGTGTCGATTTCTGGACTGTGGTCTCATCTGGAACTCGAGGGTCTCTCCTCCAAACTCACTGGCTGTTGGCAGAGTTCAGCTCTGAGGCAGGAACGAGGCCGTTGTTTCCTGTGGGCTGTCAGCTGAGGGCCTGACTCAGCTCCTAGCCGTGTGGCCCGGGCGTAACTTGGAGGCTTCCTTCAGGGAAGCTGGCAAGAGCGTCTCTGTCTGGTCAACTAAGATGGAGTCTTACATAACAGCGCGATCACGGGAGCAACTATCCTGGTATGGTCCTTGACTCCACCCGCACTCAAGGGCAGGGGGAGGACATCTCAGGAGCCATTTAGGAATTTCTGCCTATCACACTCCTCACCTCTTTATCACAGTCTGTGGAAGCAGGTGCCACCTCCATTTTGCCCTGCGTTCACCTCCTTGTCTCAGTGTCCTGAGCAGATAGAATCCAACACACCCGTGAGCACCCTGTTCCTGCAGGGAGCTCTGAGCTTGGAGCCAGGAGCACAGTTATGTGAAGAGATCAGTGAAACCCAGAAGGTCATAGTTAGTCATATTCTGCAGTTGTATTCTTTCTTTTTTTTTTTTTTTTCCACCATGTTCTCTTTTGCTGTGATAGTAGATGAGGCTAATCTCTTGTAATATTTAACAAACAGTAATATATCACTGCAGATGGTGATTGCAGCCATGAAATTAAAAGATGCTTACTCCTTGGAAGGAAAGTTATGACCAACCTAGATAGCATATTCAAAAGCAGAGACATTACTTTGCCAACAAAGGTCTGTCTAGTCAAGGCTATGGTTTTTTCTGTGCTCATGTATGGATGTGAGAGTTGGACTGTGAAGAAAGCTGAGCGCCGAAGAATAGATGCTTTTGAACTGTGGTGTTGGAGAAGACTCTTGAGAGTCCCTTGGACTGCAAGGAGATCCAAGCAGTCCATTCTAAAGGAGATGAGTCCTGGGTGTTCATTGGAAGGACTGATGCTAAAGCTGAAACTCCAGTACTTTGGCCACCTCATGTGAAGAGTTGACTCATTGGAAAAGACCCTGATGCTGGGAGGGAGGAGAAGGGGCCGATAGAGAATAAGATGGCTGGATGGCATCACTGACTCGAAGGACATGAGTTTGAGTTTGAACTCCGGGAGTTGGGGATGGACAGGGAGGCCTGGCGTGCTGCAGTTCATGGGGTTGCAAAGAGTTGGACACGACGGAGCGACTGAACTGAACTGAATATATATATATATATATGTATAATTTCTAAGTAGTTATTATAAATTAGTTATTTCTAATAATATATATATTTATTACTTAGAAACCTACAGGCTGTTCACTTATTGTATTGCTTTCTCTTGCTTTTTCTTATTTTTATGCTCTAATATCTCAGAGGTATTAACTACCTCTGAGTTATGAGCCCATTTCCATAGCACAAGGAAACTCAGCTAACTCACCTGCATCCAGTAAAGTGGGCTCAGCCACATTCACTGTACAGTCGATAAGCTGTGTGCTCAGTCACTCAGTCATCTCTGACTCTCTGCGACTCTGTGGACCGTAGCCCACCAGGCTCCTCTGTCCATGGGTTTCTCCAGGCAAGAACACTGGAGTGGGCTGCCGCTTCCTTCTCCAGGGGGTCTTTCTGACCCAGAGATGGAACCTGAGGCGCCTGCGTCTCCTGCATTGGCAGGTGGATTCCTTCCCACTGCGCCCCCTGGGAAGCCCCTACAGCTGATCAGTTAAATAGTCACAAACTGCACTTGGGCACCAACCAGCCCCTGAAATTCACTTTCTCGAAAGCGCAACCTATTCACTTTCAAAAACTAGGACAAGGTCCATTGGGCTTCACAAATGTGGACTTATGATCAGAACAGCATTGTCTTATCGGCTAAATGCTCACAGGTGCCACAAAAAATCTTCATAAAGATGTACACCCATGCTGACCACATAGGTCCTGGAAATTGAACACGCACAAATTGGTGAAAAATGCAGATGACGGATCCTCAAATGACGGATCTGCAAGTGCATTATAAATTCATCCAAAGATACATTTTAACTTGCTGTTTTATTTAACCCTCTGCTGAGCACTGCATATGGGACATTTTGAACCAATATCACAAGAAACGTGTCAGAACCATCACCTGGTAATTGTCCTCCCTGGAAGACGATGTTTCGTGTTAATGAACAAAGGGCTCTAGAGAGCAGTTATTTTTAAACAGACTTCAGGAGAGAGAAGAATGAATGAATGAGGTTAAGAAGAAAAGGTCCTGGGAATGTATATGACGTGTCAAAAGAAGGAATGTATGCTATTTTCTGTCTTTGGGGATGAGATGAGGAGGAGAAGTTTTGTCATTGGCCTTTAGTGTTTATTGCTGAGTAAGTGAAAACACATGGAAAATGAGGTTCTTTCCAATTTCAAGCTGTTACAATATGGTTACTTTCATGCCCTACAGAGAATTCCTGAAGGCGTGAACCCAGTCACAAATCGGTACACATCAGCATTTTGCATAAAAGGAAAACATCCATATCTGACTCAAGCGACGATGAAATCAATACAGAAACATTTCCAGAGAAGTCCTGCAGGTTTTTTATGCATTTACAGCTAGTATATTGTGCAAAAAATCTTCTGACTCTTTAATAAATCAACTTTAGATCCACAATCCCTAAACTTCCACGATTTTCTTTACCATCGCCTTGAAAGCACCCTGCAGACATTAGGTTGCATTTTCCCCCTACTGTGTCTATCCTTATTACATGGTTTATCTCTCTCTGTCTTTTTTTTCTTTTTCTTTTTTGATTGGCTTGAATACAGGGGTTAAATTCATATCTTGTTGTCTTTCTACCACCGCCTCCTCCAAAGCCTGCAGAATATCATAAAAAAAGCATCTGACCGACTCCAGGGCCAAAACGCTGTCCTCAGCTCTCTGGTTAAGCCTGCACCTCCCTGTCAATAAAATTATGCCCAGGCATGCGATTGCATTTGATTTTATTTACCACTGAATGTCTGTTCTGCTGGCATGAATCAAATGATTATTTGAGACACTCCAAAAAAGAACACTTGAGAAGGATTTTACAAGTCTATTACATAAAGACAGCATTTAAATGATTTCAGAAATTTTATCGGTGCAGAAATCTATTCCCCTAAATGTCATTTTCAAAGAGAGATTTGATGTTTTTAACAAAATGGGAACGTCTATATAAAACAAAATGGGAATGTCTAATAAAATGTGATTGGTTCATCATATTAAAATGTTAGTATCAGGCAAGAAGAAAAAAGCATTTCCTTCATAATCATTCAGTGACCGTGGTTACCTAGGCAGAACAAAGAAATCAATCGATCAGTTCGGTTTAAGTTAGAGTCCTCAGACTTTATAGATTAGCTGCCCTTGCTACTGTACCAAACTCTACTGTCATGCTGATCATATTCTGTTTGTATTTTAACAGACCCATGTAATTTTGATTGCACCTCAGTTTTCTCACCTGTAAATTGGGCATAGTACTGATTGTTTTGTGGGCATACATGAATTAATGTTTAAAAACATTGAATCAATTCAATCAATACCTGCCACGCAGCAACTGCTCAATACACTTAACTGTTACTATTTCTAGTGTCTCCTCTCATTGTAAGATCCTTAGGGGTTTAAATTCTGTTTTGTTTACATTGGGATTTCCGAAACTGCTAAGCACTTAACAGCACCTTAACCAGAATTTACTAAAATAGCCATATGCATTATATTTGTTTTCTCTAAGACTCTTAATCCAATGCCATGTTTATAGCACAAAAAACATTTGTTGAAAGAAGGAATGACTCAGTGAAAGCACCCTCAGCACCAGGCTGGGTACCTTGTTGGCACAAAGAGTCGCTAAGATACTCTCTCTGCCATCAATGCTTTTGTAACCTCCTGTGATTTGTGTTTTCATGTTCACGGGCCCAGAGTAAGAGACCCTGAGAGCTGCTGGGAGTGGACCTGGGAGCTAGAGTAAGGTTGCCCCCGTGGCGCTGGAGAGGAGAATGGACATAGGGTGATCAGGCAGCCAGAGGCACAGGGCTGGGTGACTGGTCACAGGGGCCGGGTGAGAAGGTGGATGAGAAGACAAAGCAGGTTTCTGCAGTTCATGCTTGAGGGCCTGGGGAGTGCTGGCCCCTGAATCTGGGGCTCATGGGGGATGCTGTTGAGCTTTGGCTGGACATGCTGACTAAGTGACCTGTGGTTTTGCTAAGGTGAGGTGCCCAGCAGACTTTAAGTTCCATTTAACTATGATCACAGGCAATATCTTATGGGAAAGCAAATTGTTGCTCTGGATCAGCACTCCTCAAAAACATTATTTGCCACCAAGAATGCATCTTAATTACTTCCTCAATCAAAGTTTTAAACTGAGACTGAGAAATTTCCTTTATTCAGACATACTGGGTTGGCCCCAAAGTTTGAGTTGTTCTGTAACATCTTATGGAAATACTTGAATGAATATTTTGGCCAACATAATACTTCTTTCTAATTTCCCAGTTAAGCCAATGGACATGTGGAGTTCTTTTTTAGTCATTATCAAGTCGTTACCTGGCATGATAGTTTAACTCTGCCGGCGGACTGCTGGGTTGTAAGCCCAGCTCTGCCCCTTACTATGCAATCTTAGACCTCACTTGATTTCTATGTACCTCAGTTTCCTCAGCTGAAGCAGACAGATAAAATGCTCTGAAAGATCACTAGCATATATCACACACAATGTAGATGTTAGTTAAATAAACATACCTTAAGGAACGTATGTTTTTTGAAAATAGGGGTGCCTGTAATTTCATTGTCTAAAGCATTTAGATCTTATTTGCATAACAACTGAAAAGATGTTGCTACTCTCAGATTAATCCAAATATTTTCATTAAAGTGAGTGATCATAGCGTATCTTTTTAATTCTATTTTTTACCTTTTCTGAATTGTGACCTCTATAACAACAAAGAGCCTCTAGTAACTGATAATTCTTTAACATTAAAAAAAAATTTTTAGTAAAGAACAATGACAAAAAGTAATAGATGAAAGCAAGATTTCTTTTAAAATATTTTTATTTATTAATACTTTCCTTTTTATTTTCTATAGAATATAGAAAGTTCATTTTTATCCCAAGGTCTTGGGAGAATAAAAGCATTAGTGCCCAATTTGATTTGTATTTTGTTCTGCTTTATTAAATACCCATTACATTCTATATGAGATACTACAAGATAATTAAGTCAGGAGTTACAAAAAAAAAAGGAAAAATCTAGTAACTATTTCAGGTTACTGTGTTCTAAATTCTATATTATAATGCTGTCTAATAGGTGCCAGACTCCATATTAAAAAGTTTATGAAAGTACTAGAAAATCACACTGAACAGGTTGGAACGTGGTTAATCCTATTTGGGGCACGTGAGTTGGGGAGCAAAAGAACACATACTGGACAGAGGAGAATCAGGAATGTGTATTTCAGATGGGGACTGGACTTGGAAAGGCATGACTGTTCCAGGCAGACAGGGCCTGTGACCAGGGAAGAGAGGCGATAAAAGCATGGCGTGCCCTCAAGATGCTGTTAGTTGGGGGCAGGCTTGTAAGTGACAATTAGAAGCGTGTCTAGCCAATGCCTGATAGATGGGAACACCCTCTATTTTAGAAGGTGAGAGGCAAGAGAAACAGTTTCCTTGGGAACATACCTTGTGTGTGAATAAACTTCCAATCTCCCATGCTTACAGCAAAAATTAACTTTGAGTGGAGAACTTGTTGAATTTAGTAGTCATCTCAGCTTTCTCTCTGATAAAGTGTTAGTGAAAAATCCCCGTAGAGGCCTTTTCCTGACTCCCCCCATGTTGGAGCATGCATGTGCTTTAGGCGAAGGACCCCCCCACCCCATCTGTTGCATTTGGGAATTCAGGGAATTTTTAAGCAACATATAGTTCTATTAGCGAGTTCAGTTTAGTTCAGTTCAGTCACTCAGTCATATCTGACTCTTTGCACCACCATGGACTGCAGCATGCCAGGCTTCCCTGTCCATCACCAACTCCCAGAGCATGCTCAAACTCATGTCCATTCAGTCGGTGATGTCATTCAGCCATCTCAACTTCTCCTTCTCCTCCTCCTTCATCCCCTTCCCCTCCTGCCTTCAATCTTTCCAAGCACCAGGGTCTTTTCTAATGAGTCCCCTCTTCTATTAGAGAATGTCACCACAAATGATGTTTTTATCCTCCTTTAACTTCCAGCAGCAACTTGAATGCAACAAGGGTAGCATCAGGCCTATGAGACTAGAAATCAGGTTTTCTGTGTGATCTTGAGCAAGTCATGAATTCATTTATAAAATAATATAAGCTTGCAGTTTCCTAAGCTTACCTTCTGTTCTGCCATTTTGTAAGTAAAATACCTACATATCAGATAGCTTGGGTGGATGCCAAATTTTTATGCTGCAAATCTAGTAAGATTATTATAAATACAAGGTTTCTTAATTGAAGAAAAAGAATCTCTGGCATCGTTTTTGATCTGCTAATTTAGTAACCTAATTTATAAACCTAACCAATTACTAATGATGACTTCAGGGTTTTTGTAGGATTATGGTAATAAGTTAAATGAAATTCTGCTAATTTATGGTCTTAAACTTTTATATAAACATTTTTGGCATATCTTATCTAATTTAGGATCTACCATTGACAACTTAATCCAATTACAACAAGAAATAGTTGGCTGCTTGAAATATGCATTTAAGAACCTAAACCAGGGGTTTGGCACTAAAAATTAGGTATGTGAGGAATCAAGTATTAATATGAGGTTCTAAATATAGAAATTTGTTCACTAATAAGGTCTAGAGCTTGAAAATTAGGCCAGCATTGTGCTTTACAAGCTAAATAACCACAATTAAAACTAAAACTGGGAACTCTGGACAAACATTTAGATGCTGCTGCTTTGAAGTTTAGAAAAGTAATATGAATAAGTGTAAATGAATGTCATGTTGGTTTTTATTTTGCTTAATTACCAACTTTTTAGTGTGTTTTTCTTTTTTATACATACTGTATTTTGAGTAACAATGGTTATAGAGCTCTCTTGCTTAGTTTTTAAGTACAGAAAAGTTTCATTTTCAATTAGCTATATATTTTGCTATTTTATAAAAAATAATTTCTTGCCAGTATTCAGGATAAGTGGTAATATTTTCTAACTCAAATCTTATCTGTAAAAAACAAACATAGTAAACTGAGATATATAGAGAGAATAAGCTATTTGCCCTTGAAAAAGAAGTATTTATGATTTTATTCTAAGGTGCAAATGTTCATGATTTAAAAACATAATAATCAAATTATGTACATTAAGAATCTTCAATCAATAGGGTACAAAATAATCCAGTCTATGTACCATGCTTAAAGACCATGTAACATAGTTATAGATGGAACACAGAATTTTGAACCAGAAAGACCTGGATTTAACTCAGAGCGCTGTTATTTTGTAGCTATTTATTTTTAAGTACACTTGATTTCTCTAAGCATCAGTTTCCTCATGATTTAATAATGTACGAAAGGGCTTAATAAAAATATGGCACACAAAGATGCTCAACAGAGAGATTTATATTTTCCTGATTAGGAAAATGGCATTCTATTCACAACAGTAATAGGCCCTTCCAGTAGTAATTTCTTATAACAATATCCAGGAGCCTTGATTTATATTGAATATTGAAAACACATATATAATTAGGTTTGATCTGCGCTCTGTGTGTCTTCCCTGAGTCTTCTGCTTAAATGCTTAACCTTTGGGCCTTGCTGTGTTATATGGACTTCTGTCCTACCAACTGATTCACTGAGCTTAACACAGGACCCTCTTGAGAGAACACTGGGCACTTCTGCCCAGTTAATGGGAATCTTAGTTTACAATCAAGTTGGTGATGGTGTTGTTAGGAGGATGTAAGCTGCCAAATACCATTTAAGATACACTTTTCATCTGCTCTGAAAAAGCCTCATTGCTTTGAAAGTCCTTCCAGATTTCTTTAAATGAAATCCAGAATACATTAAATTAGAACCATTCCTTAAAGATACTGATTACATACTGATCTTTCAGCAAAGTACACAAATTAAGCCAACTTGCTGAGAAAGCACAATTATTTCAAATAATAGTCTTATAATGAAAAGAACCACCTAGATGTACCCCTGCTTATCAACTAGATGGAATGGGTTTAAGCGCTTGTGTTATTTTAGAATTGCATAGGCATGGTGCTCAGCCCCAAAGCACAGGTTACCCTGGAGGCTCACAATCCCACTCAGAGCAAACGGGGCAGTGTGCTCTCCACTGGCCCAAGGAAGCACGTGTTCACTCTGGAGCATGGGGTAAGGTCCTTGCTTATTTATTCAGGACTCTGCCTGGGGGCTGGACTACTGAATAAATGATATGGTGCTGGAGACACAGAAGAAAGCAAAGGCTAATCCATTTTATCAATATGCTCATGATTCTGTTTGTGCTTCTGGACTTTGTTATTTTAGGTGTTATTTGTTATGACCTGAAACCTGCCTATTTTCATCACTATGTTCTTTTGCAAGGGCAGATTCAAGCACCATATGCTTCCATTAAAGGAGAGAAACTTTCTTCTCATGTGGGATTTATTCTTTCCCATCTATAAAGCGAGATGGTTTGCTTTCAGAGCTGCAGGTGTTGAACGCCCTTCTTTTCCTTTTCTATTCTCGTAGCAATTTGGAAAGCTTTAAAATAGAATTCTGTTGCAAAATGCAAACTTTCTTTTAATAAAGCATATTTTCACATTTGCTTTTTGATAATATGGAATTCTAAATCTGGCAGCAGTGTTAAAGTCAGTTATTTCCACAAAACTTGTAAAAGGATTGTTTTTGAGACCAACCTTCTGATAGAAGCATGTTTGGATATATGTTAGTACATACCTTGAGATGTCACTTTGGATTAACTAAGCTTAAAGTTAAATTTGCATTTTTAGCAAAGTATTGAAATTTCGGTTTCGACATGACTCGTTAAAAATAAGGACATTATTTTCATAGCTTTACTGGGAGAAACAGTATTCTGTGGATAATAGGGAAAAGGGCTCCCATTTTTCGTCAAAGTGAATTAGTAGAGGCCACAAAGGTGAGCCCCAGTTCTTGCTAGGGCTATTCTTCCTAAGGATCCAATGTTCAATTCTGATTAAGGACAGTGGCCTAAAAATAAATTAAAACAATTCCTAAAATATTACATATGAGTAAGTATTTTAAATCTCTAAATTACAAGTTCTTTTTTCACATTGAAAACACAATGCACAATGTTACAACTATGCTTGAAGAGAGGATTAAGCAATTTTCTAAAGTTAAATTCACTCTTTTGTGGCTTTATATCAACCCCTTATATTATTTAATTTTGACTTTGGCAATTAGACTCTATAATGTAAAGGCAGTGGTCGTTTATGGAAGAAAGAGTAAGTAATACAAGGGGTGTCTTTGGAAATTAATGAGTCTAAAGTCAATACAATCTTAAAGGATCTTGAAGGGAACACTGTAAGTGTGTTACAACGCTAGTTAAGTATATAAGTGACTTTCCTACCTACACAGACTTCTGCACAGCTCCTACATATATCTTGCAAATATTAATTTATCATAGAGACTTTTAAGAATATATCATACCTGAGAGCTTCTGCTTTAGTTACTTTAAAACATACATTAAAGAGATGATTTTTATTCAGGAAATTAGCACTGTCAGCCTCAGCCTGTGATATAGTATATAAACAGATAGCCTGAACCTCTATGAACAATGTATTTGCTATTCACATGTTAAAAATCCAGGTCAGAAGACAAGAAAACCCTACCTTCCTCTAAATTATACAAACAGAAACCCATCTGGTCTTAAGCTGAATGGCTTTCCCTATCAAGGTCAAGTCTACCTTGTAGAAGAAAACACTTCATTATATTTGTAAGGAATAGTTGTTGAAAGAAAACATTATGTCATCAGTATCCACAAGAAGCAATGTAATACTCCATTTTTTTTTTTTAAACATCTTCATCACTAACCTGAATATCCATTACTGATCAGTCACAAATTAGCTGTCCTGTTTGCAATGTGGCTGAACAACATTCTTATTCTCATTTATAAAGTAAGGTGATATATTCAGTTTCTCCTGAGCACTGTTTTTTTTTTTTTTTTTTCCAGTTGATGTAAATATGGGAGTAGAGAGTTGGTTGGGCGAGATAAGAGTGAACAGCTTTTAAGTCTATTTTAGTGTAAATTTAATCATCTCCATCAGGATGATGTAATCTGTTATAGCTGTGTGTGAGAGAGGTTGTACGATCTTTACTCACGTCCATTTCACTCTGAATGTAACCTGGCAACGTGTAGCTTGCACTGAGAACCTCCCTGTCCTTCCCCCGTTCCCCCCCCCCCCTTTTTTCCATATACCCTGGAACGACCCAGTTTAAGAGCATGCCAGTTTATATTCTTCTTTCTGCTTTTTATTCATCTTTAGAAAAGGGAGATCACAAACGCCTTAGCATAGACAAACTAGTATAATCAGTAAAGTTTGAGGCTGACACACTTATAGAGTCCTGCTTGCCAAAAATAGGATTTCATTTGTCCTGTCATTTTTTCCCCTGAACCAGTTTTGCCAACGCTGTAGTAAACGCCCACTCTGGGCGTGCAGGACTGGGCAGCGCGCCGTTTCAGTAGGTGGCGCTTCAACACAGCCAGCTGCTCCGGAGCGTCCCTGTGTACTCAACTTCCCAGTACCTGCGGCGCATCCGAGAGGTTTGGCCCAGTTTGCTCTCATTACAGCTAGATTGTTGTCTCCGGCAGTAACTAGGCAGCTGAAACATCTAGGCAGTAAGCGCTGTTAGGGTGTACCCGTGGTAATTATTTTAAGACTAATGCACGCAGACACACACACACACATACACATATTCATACATACCTATATTAGCTCTACTTCTAAAATTAAAAACCAGAGAAAAATGATTTTTAAATTGCCATAGGATTTCAGTAATTTCTGCTACGTGTTTATTTACTTTTAGATGGGGTCATTAGCTTATATTGCATTTTCATGTTAGTCTGTCATTATCTTTCTTTAAAAAATATTTTTGCAGCATTCTTAATTAAAAAAATAGGTGTTTCTTTTTTAAAATAATTCTACTATTTAAAAAAGTAAAAGAATGGGTGAAAATGACAACTTAAAAAAATTCAGTTAAAGAAACCATCTGCAGCAATGCTTCTTAGCATATATATAAATTGACGTAAACCAGGGTAATTAAATGGATGATAAACCACGTATTGTTGACAAACAAGAATAGAGACACCTGGAGTGAAATGTACTGAAAGGAACTTCAGTGAACCAAGAGAGCTCCCTATGGTCCACTGACCTAAAGATATCTGAAAACTTCACTCCAAGAGAATATGAGGAGAGAGAATAGAATATTTTAGCAATAATTACCCACTCATCTCTAAACAGATGGGACACTGACAACTATTCAGTTTTCTCCCTTTGATTTGTTGTGCAACATTCAGAGTTCAGAATATCATTACAGGTGTTTTAGATTGCTGTGTACTTTGCTAATCTTTGCTTGAAATCTAAATATACATTAAACAGCATTTCATGAAAATATAGTGATTCTAAGAAAATACCCCTTGCATCTTTTTTATACTCTTTGCCTTTCAATATACTGCTTTCATATAAATTTAATTGAAATATGCATGCCAGGATATTGGGCAGAAGAACTAGTGAATATAAAATAACATGCACAATTATTACTTAATATATAATACTGATAAGAAGACTAAATTTATATATTAAGTAATGACATTTGTAATTGATAGAAACATGCTAATATAGTGAATGGAATGAAAAAATGAAAATAAAAGTTTTTGTTTCTCCTGGATCATCTGTTGCTCATTTTGTAATTCATAGAAACATAAAAAAATTAACAGAAGGATTCATTGTGGGTCCTGTTGCATTTTTTCAAACGTTCAGCAAATAAAGCAAAATAACATAAAGCATAGTGACATAATGTGATTTTTAAATAATCAGCAATTCAAATATTGAACATGATTTTTCCTCTTTGAAATGGCCAATAGAAAAAAAAATCAGTGTCAGCTGTTTTCTTTCTTTCCTTTATATTTTTTGATAGAATTATTACCGATTTAAAAGAAATAAACTCAAATTCAATTTTGAAAGTTCCTTCTTTCTTAAAACCACAGCGTGTTCTCATTGCTGTCAGGGAAGCTTCAGATTCTTTTTCTAAGAAACATATCTTTCCTATGTGTGTATGTCTGACTTTAATACTCATTCTATATTTCTGTCTATTTTAACATAACTTCCTGAAGAAGAAGAAGAAAAGCCCTAGAAATTTCACATCTTTATTATTAGAATATATTGACATCCCTTGCTTGGTTGACTTTTTATTACAGTCCTGAGGTTAAAAAAAAAAAAAAAATTGCCCATGTCAACTCAGCTCTTTGCTACGGTTCCAAGTGAAGATTACTGGCATTTCATTTTTGCTTGCAGCTTCCTGGATTTTTTTTCCCCCTCCATCTTATTTTCAGTAGGAGTAAGGTTTAAAAACAAACTTGAAGGGTTCAGCAATTTTGCTTTTTCCTTTCCAAAAGTTTCATGTCACAAAATACCAACGTAAAGGGGAGCCGTGCACCAGTATTTTTCGCCAGCCCCCTCCGCTGAGCCCTGGCACCTGGCAGAGAGGAAGGCTCCAATCTGGGCTCCCAGCTGAGCTGAGATGCGGCCGCCTCCCCCAGCGCTGGACCACGCGGCTCCGGAGCCAAAACACGAGACCATCTGATGCGAGTCTGGCCTAATGAAAGTCCAGCATGGGGCTAAATGAGTTTCACCACTGCTGGGTGAGGGGCTAATGATAAACCAGCTCCCCGCGCTCGCTGCTGCTGTCTGCATCTTTGTCAGGGCATATGGCAGTTGGCTGACTGCCTTGCTGGTGCGCCTTGCTCTCCGATTCACTCTGAGAACGTGTTGTTCCTTTTGCTAAAATTTATAAACTCTTCGGTCCCCCGTCTCTCTTCCGCCTCCTCTTTTCCTGACTCTTCTCTATTCTGATGGTCTCTTCCTATGACTGTTGGGCCATAAATACTTTTTTCCAGAAAAAATTGTAAAGCTGTTATTTTTATATTTTGAAATGTGGGTGGAAAAGCAGGAAAAAATGGAAGAGAAGGATATTGACTGTTACACCCAGTGGGTGGGTCTGCGTCCATTGGAGCATTATAGCTAAAGGCCTACATTTCACAGAACCAGAGGAAAGATCAATCTGAAACTTGTTGAATACTGTCATGCTAATTAAAAACTTTCCCTTTACCCCTGGGTTCTTCCCCCAACTACATCCCATCACTCCATGCATAAATTTAGAATTTTATTAAGATATGATAAATATGTAGTTTCAGATTTTTTTTCATTAAAATTTTTGTCAATTTAATGTTAGGTTATAATCAAAGACTAGACAAAGCAATAGTTACTTTTGTTTATTCTCTATCCTTATTTTTTTAATGTTTTAAGAAAAGGACAAATTTTGCAAGATTACGAGTTACTAGTATATTAAGTAGGTAAATTGTGGGATTTGGGGATATGCTTTGGTTTGAGATGTGTAAATTCACATCATGATTTGAACTACAAGGGGAAAATGTCTACAATAAAAACTAAAGCAACTTTCCAAATCCTCAAAATATTTCAAACATTTATGTCTTCTTCTTTTAACATTTATAAGCTTACTCTGTGTGTGTGTGTGTGTGTGAGTTAGTCGTGTTTGACTCTTTGAGACCCCATGGACTACTCTGTCCATGGGGATTCTCCAGACAAGAATACTGGAGTGAATTGCCTTGCTCTTCACCAGGGGCTCTTCCTGACCCGGGGATCGAACCTGTATCTTCTGCATTAAAGGCAGATTCTTTACTTGATGAGCCACCAGGGAAGTCCTTATAAGCTCATTGTGCTGTGCTGTGCTGAGTCAGTTGTGTCTGACACTTTGCGACCCCATAAGACTCTGTCCATGGGGATTCTCCAGGCAAGAATACTGGAGTGGGTAGCCAGGCCCTCCTCCAGGGGGTCTTCCCAACCAGGGATTGAACCCGGGTTTCCTGCATTGCAGGCAAATCCTTTACCGTCTGAGCCAGCAGTGAAGCCATGCATGCTGGAGTGGGCAGCCTATCCCTTTGCCGGGGGATCTTCCCCACCCAGGGGCTGAACTGGGGTCTCCTGAATTGCAGGTGGAATTTTTTACCAGCTGAGCTACCAGGGAAGCCCATAAAGTCATTAAATATGAATAAATAATCTGACGCCAATTCTTATATTTTAATATAGCTTGCATATAACCCTCTGTGATTCGTTCAGATCTGCGATTTGTTCTTAGGTGGGTTCTTACTGCCCTTATTAAATTGCATGGAGACTTAGGATGATGGTATATTTTCTCTTTTTCATGAGAAAGTCAGACCTCTAAGAGCAACAGGGTTAGGCAGAAGATCCTAAAGCTTCGAATATTTTGATATTTAAATGATATTTAAGTCCTGGTTTCTTTTTTTTTTTTTTATTAAGGCATCTCATTTTCTCTTGTGTGTCCCTGTCATTCAACTGATATTTCTGGCAGGAAACTCCAGGACTTAAATACAATGTGAAATTTGCATAGCTGCAAGGAATTGCCCATTCTAATCTAAATATAAGTGATCTGTTCATAAACTTCTTCTGAGAAATTCTAAATGAAATCTGTTAAACATCACAAGCTTCTTACTGCATGAACCCATGCACTCCAGGTGATCTCCCGTGTGCGTCACTTGGCCAGTGATATAATCTAAATGAGATTGTTTTCTTGTAAACCACATGGTGTGGAGATGCCATCACGTTCCACATGGTGTATGCCCCATTTTAATTTATTCCCATGACAAAAACTCCATTAATACAATTTTGGAGCAAAGTGAAAATGATAGGAATTTTCTGTGTCACTGAAAACCTAAGCCTGCTTTCCTCTTAAGGAAATATTGCTTTAAAATCTCAATAAGTCAGTTTCTAATTTACAAAAAATTTTCTCGGTGCAAACACTTTTCAGAAAGTATTTTCAAATCTGCAGGATTGAAATACATTATATTTTTATAGGCTACTTTGTAGGCTGCCAGAAATTTTTTTTAAAGTCGCATTATTTTGTTTGTTTGCTTGTTTTACCTCAAGAGGCTTTTTAAATGTGCTTATAGTTATGGAGGTTTGTATGAGCTCAGGAAAACCGCATCTCTCATCTAGCAGAGATTTAAAATTGAGCACTGCCATATGATTTGTTATCTCCAGATAAATGTAGGATAATGTGGAATAGTAAAAGAGAATAATGAACTGAAAGCCTGAATTATCGCCATGATTCTGTCACCTCATAGCAACGTGGTCCTTTCTATTAAAATTATGGTTAGCAGTCCTAAATTTACTCAGTCCACTGTATGTCAGATGCTTTTTTTTCCCTCCATGATCTCATTTAACCATCACAGCCACCTTCAATGCATATATTATCTTCCCCATTTAAAATTCACTGAGGTTTAAAGAGTTTTAGACACCTGTCCAGAGCATCATAGATAGCAGAGGACACAGGAGAGCTTCAAACCTTCAAACCTCAAAACTTGAAATCTTCAAAATGTATTCTCATTACACCTTCAGTTTAATCTCTTGGAATGACAAAGCTGGACCAGATAAGTTTGCCTTTGGTCTAGAACATTTCTGATCTGTATCTCAGCTATAAAATTCTGAGCCCGCCAGAATCTGAAATTACTGCCTTCTCAACGTAATACAGAGATGCTGTCATTCTACAGAAGGGTGGCCCAAATCACTGGATCGACCTAAGCAGCCTTGGGTCCAGAGAAAGTGTAAGGCCGGGATTAGCAATCAATGACCTAGTCATGGACAGCTTGATGGTTTACTCTCAGTACTGAAGACGTGGAGAATATCTGAGACTATTGTAACTACTGATGCTTTTCATAACTTACATTATATATTGAAAAATGTAAGTAATAATGTAATGTATAAAGTTATATAACTTAGGAATTTTCCTAGCAGTCCAATTTCAGGACATCATACTTTCACTGCCGAGCACCTGGGTTCAATCCCTGGTTGGGGAATCAAGATCCTGCAAGTCATAGTGAAAGTGAAAATGAAGTCACTCAGTGGTGTCTGACTCTTTGTGACCCTGTGGATGGTAGCCTACCAGGCTCCTGCCTCTCTGGGATTCTCCAGGCAAGAATACTCATAAGGCACACCCCCCAAAAAAAGTCTTGATAAAAGTTCAGATTAATTTCATTTTTGGCCTTTCAGCATCTGAAGAGATAATTTTACCAAAGAGCAATCTTATACTCCATAATATTGATTGAATAAGTAATAGACAAATACAATAGATTATATATGTATAATTTGAATTTCAAAAAAAAATTATGGTCATTTATATCCAGTAGACTATGCCTACCCTAGATTTTCGGGTTTTAACTATGCAAAGTTTTTGCATTTAGAGAAGGAATAGTGTAGGTTTTGAAACCACAGGTTCAAGAAAGTTAGACATGTTAGCCAAGGAAATATTGAATTTATGTAGTGTATACATTAAAGTTGTGTTTACATTTAACATGTCAACTTCCAACTGATTCCAAGTTTTGCTCAATTCAATGGTGAAGTTTCCCCTCAATCAGAACTTGGAGACTCCTAATTTGCATGAAAAATACATTATGTGGTTTGAAGATCACAGAAATATCTGATTGCAAGGAAATTATTGATGAAAGACAGAATACAGAAATATATAGCATCTCAGGGAAATATGGGGAAAGGTATCATTTTATGCCATGTAATTGTTGAAGGAACAAATATTTATTTTGCTTATGGAAACTGTATAGTTGCTTCATGTGAGTACATTTTAGGTTGTGAGCAATCTAAAAATATATTAATCTATCAGAATCAAACTTTGAGCAATTATTTTTGAATCAATAGCACTGAGTGGTATCAATAAATCATACCGAGCTGACTTTAGGTTAGCTATGTGACCTGCCACTTCAGATGGTACAAAACTTCTCTCACTTGTCCACTGTACCAAGGCAAGTGAGAACAAGTGAAAACATGGCTGGCAAGGCAAGTTTCAAAACCATAGACATTAAACAAAGGGGTTTTGGAACACACCTTGATTATTCAGAATCGCATCCAATGATCATACCATATAACACTATATTTTGGATACAGGTGTATACAATAACGCCCACAGATTGCGTTTTCCTATTATTTTTAACTATCCTCTTGAAATACAAGTTTGCTTCTGCCAAGACAGGTCGAGGCAAACTCATTATTTGACAGATTGCAAGATACTAATAGCTGGTTATACTTTTTCTTTCCATTAAGAACCTTTTTAAGAAAGTCCCACTTTTTTCCTTTCTGTTTAAGGTAAATATTCTTCTGTTATTCACTGTAGAGTATACAGAAATTCTTTGGAAGATGTCTTTTAAAATTCTTCTTCACACATACCATAGTATATCATTTTAAAGCTTCCACATATTATTTTATGTATAGGGGAAAAAAAATTGCTTTCAGTCAAGAATTTTAAGACTCTACACAAACACTAACAATTCCTATATATGCTGAGTGATCACATCACTCTGGGCGTGGAAATATTTTATTTGCTTTTCTTGATTTGAGTGATTTGATCATTTATGCTTATTGAAAGTGAAAGTATTAATAGCTCATTTGTGTTCCGACTCTTTGTGACCCCATGGACTGTAGCCCACCAGTCTGCTTTGTCCATAGGATTCTCCAGGCAAGAACACTGGAGTGGGTTGCCATTCCCTTCTCCAGACAATCTTCCTGATCCAGGGATCAAGCCCATGTCTCCTGTATTTCAGGCAGATTCTTTACCATCTGAGATTCAGGATAAAAACAAAAAAATCAAAAAACCCCAAGACTTCATTACCTCCCATTGGGAAATTCATCAGGTCTCCTCTTTGTACTCAAAATACTATATTCATTCTTTGAATTAGGATTTATAGTCTCCGGTGGAATATAAACGTGTTTTAGTAGTGTTATAATCACAGCTCCTGTGAGTAGCATTGAAATCCCTTTCAAAACCAGGTTAGCCTAGCCATGTTACACTCCACGAGTCCAGCTTGAAACTCTAACACAGTTCCCAGAGGGGCAGTGAATGAACTCTGCTACTCAAAACCATGAATGGGACCTCACTTTGGCCAGATGCAGGCACAACTAGGAACATGGGGCAATTAGCATTTATACAGTGTTTTACAATCATCAGTTAATGTACAAAGCGCCCTTACAAGCCAGATATTACAGCCCCATTTCACAGCTGTGAAAACTAAGAAAAGCAATTGCTCCGTGATGCTTGAAGAGGTGGCATCATCTTGATTCTTACTCTTCTTGATCCTGATATTTAAATTGGAGATAAAGTGCTAAGTATTAGGGAATGGTTTCTGGAATTTAATTAAAAAGAAACTAGACGCAAAATAACTGTGGAAAATTCTGAAAGAGATGGGAATACCAGACCACCTGACCTGCCTCTTTAGAAATCTGTATGCAAGTCAGGAAGCAACAGTTAGAACTGGACATGGAACAACAGACTGGTTCCAAATAGGAAAAGGAGTACGTTTGTCACCCTGCTTATTTAACTTCTATGCAGAGTACATCATGAGAAACGCTGGACTGGAAGAAACACAAGCTGGAATCAAGATTGCCGGGAGAAATATCAATCACCTCAGATATGCAGATGACACCACCCTTATGGCAGAAAGTGAAGAGGAGCTAAAAAGCCTCTTGACGAAAGTGAAAGAGGAGAGCGAAAAAGTTGATTTGAACTGTGGTGTTGGAGAAGACGCTTGAGAGTCCCTTGGACTGCGAGGAGATCCAACTAGTCCATTCTGAAGGAGATCAACCCTGGGATTTCTTTGGAAGGAATGATGCTAAAGCTGAAACTCCAGTACTTTGGCCACCTCATGGGAAGAGTTGACTCATTGGAAAAGACTCTGATGCTGGGAGGGATTGGGGGCAGGAGGAGAAGGGGACGACCGAGGATGAGATGGCTGGATGGCATCATGGACTCGATGGATGTGAGTCTGAGTGAACTCCAAGAGATGGTGATGAACAGGGAGGCCTGGCGTGCTGCGATTCATGGGGTCGCAGAGTCGGACACGACTGAGCGACTGAACTGAACTGAACTGAGACGCAAAATACAGGACTCTGAAAGTTTTAAGAATTCGGGTTCTTCCCTCTTCCTCCAGAGATTCACTGTCCAATGCACCCTCTCCAGTGGAGAGACCAGAGCCGACTCTGTTTATCCCATTTTCCTGCTGCTTTTAATTTTGCTGCTACTCATCCTTCTACATCCTTCCATAGGTTGACCTCTCTCAGCAGTTTATTATAAGCAAAAAGGACCAAAAATTTTAAAAGTAACTTATAAGTCCAAACAGATTTGCATGGCAAACACCAAGACTGAAGTCAGTTCTCTAATCAAATTGCAGTTTATTGATAATAATCAAATACCTCAAATATCAAGACAGTTTCAAATTGTGAGACATTCTATGAAGGAAATAAGGAGAGTGATGTGATGGGAAACAGTCTGTTAGAGAGGTTGTTTGGATGCAGGTGAGAATAAACTTCCATCACTAAGAATTGTAAAGGTAAATAATCCTAAAAAAGATAATATAAATTTTGTGCTATATTTTATATCCACGCAAAGTTGTCACCCTCTATTTACTTCAATAGTAAAAATTTTCAAATTACTATCAAAGTGACTGAAATTCCTCCTCAAATATCTGAATAAAATTGATGACCCAGGAAGCTATTGCTTATTCTGGGCTTCAAGTATTCATTCTCATTATGTCAGAGGCAAGAGCACTTATTTGAGAAGAGACTCGTGAGTATCCAGTTATTGGCAGGGGTGTACCCTACCCTCTAGTGTTGTGTAAAGACCTTTCCTGGACAGGCAAGGTTTTAATAGAACAAGAATGGGTTTAATTGTTTCCTTACAAGATGCTCACAATGAAAGCTAATCAATTCTTAAACAAATATAACATTCTGTAGCCGAAGCAGTAGGAACATACCTGCAAGACTCTAAAATTTGACAGAAAATAAACAATGTTTTGAAACATAACACTAAGTCCATATATGACATAGGAGATGCTGAGGGGTGATTCTCAACTCCACTTTGGCATAAATAGACTTAAAGGACTTTTCATACCTAAATGGCTTAAATGATGACGAGTTTACCATAGATGTAAAGTTGGCATCTATATATAAAGGAAAATTTAAAAATAATTGTGTGGAGCTGGAAACATTGTTTTCCCACTATTTCAACTGCTTAACAGATATATGTATTCATTTTCAGAGTTGTAGCACACTTTGAGGTGTCTTAATCTCCGGACTGCTGATTTTTTATTTTCCTCCAAGAAAAGCTGCGTGGCCACTTGCCCTTCCACCAGATCATCATTGTTGAATCTGCTGAGCCTCTGACTGTGATTACTTGCAGCTGGGGTCCATTTGCAACATCATTTTTATATCATGTACAAGATTAGAGCAAACAAACTCCTTTGACTATAGTATTCTCCAATTACGTTAATTTCATCCACTGATGTCTTTATTTCCTTCCTTTTCAATTTAGCTGTGTAATGTGAAAATTGGCCCTATTTTTGTGCCTATTATGATGTTCTTAATACTCTCTTGCTTCCCACAAGATGTGAGTTGCATAAGAGTACTTCACAAACAAACTTATAATGGAAACAAGTGTTTTCTGCTTCTTGTAGATGATTCCCAAAATAACTCCTACAGTTAACTCTCCACGCCTTGAGTTGAAGGGAATGTATTCTTAACATCTATTAAGAAAACACAGAGCAGTAATATTATCTGTGGCACCTAAACGTTCCACGTCTAAGAAAGAATCACAGTAGTATCACGTACGTGTGTGTGTGTGTGTGTGTGTGTGTGTGTGTGTGTGCTGTGCTCAGTCACGTCCAACCCTTTGCAACCGCAGGGACTGTAGCCCTCCAGGCTTCTCTGTCCATGGGATTCTCCATGCAAGAATACTGGAGTTGGTTGCCATTTCCTACTCCAGGAGATCTGCCTGACCCAGGGATCAAACCTGCATCTCTTGTATCTCCTGCATTCGCAGCCAAATTCTTTACCACTGATTCATCCGGGAAGCCCCTGTGTAATGCAACATAATGGAGAAAGCTGTATAGGGGATCATGGGGTTGAGCACAGCAAACTCTGACTAGAGGAATGAAAGGGAAAATACAAATATTAAAAATAGAAAAGAGAAAGAGTGAAGGGGATGTTTAAAGAGGAATAAGGGACAATTTTGAAACGGTATTGCACAGCCTGTCAACTGTAGAAAATCAACGTGGCAGCATCTGTCACGGTGATTCATGAACAGGAGGGTAAGAGGACCTCCTGAGATATAGTCCTCCGCTGGATGAAGACATACAAGAAAACGCCACATCAGATAAAGTAATGGCTGAAAACATAATTAAAATGAGACTTGTACTTTACGAATCAAGAAGTAAATATGTGGGTTATGATACTTGGTATATGATGACTACAGTTAACTCTGCTGCATGAGGTGTATGAAGGTTGTTAAGACAGTAGATGCTGAGAATTCTCATCTCAAAAAAAAAATACACTTTTCTTTTGTATCTTTGAAGTGATGGATGTTAGCTGAATTTATAGTTTAATCATTTCACAATATATGTAAGTTAAATCATTACGCTGCATACCTTAAACTTATATAGTACTGTATGTCAATTACATTGCACCAGAACCAGAAGATATAGCTGCATGATATAGGATTTCAGTGTTCAAGAAAAAAAAATATTTTGTAACTTAAAAAGATACTTATTGTAGCACCCATTATCATCCATATTTAATTGGGCAAATACTGTTTAGTCAGAATTCGAGTACTGTTATTTTTTCATAAGGAATTTCTCATGTGACTTCCTGGGTTTCTTGAGCCTGGAACAATATTTTAAAAGAAGGCTGTAATATAACAATGGGAAGAACTACGTAAATATATCAGGACTTCCCTGGTGGCTCAGACGATCAGTTCCATGTAAATACATAATTAAACATACTGCTGCTGCTGCTGCTAAGTCGCTTCAGTCGTGTCCAACTCTGTGCGACCCCATAGACGGCCTCCTACTAGGCTCCCCTGTCCCTGGGATTCTCCAGGCAAGAACACTGGAGTGGGTTGCCATTTCCTTCTCCAATGCATGAATTGGTATATGATGACTGCAGTTAACTCTGCTGCATGAGGTGTATGAAGGTTGTTAAGACAGTAGATGCTGAGAATTCTCATCTCAAAAAAAAAATACACTTTTCTTTTGTATCTTTGAAGTGATGGATGTTAGCTGAATTTATAGTTTAATCATTTCACAATATATGTAAGTTAAATCATTACGCTGCATACCTTAAACTTATATAGTACTGTATGTCAATTACATTGCACCAGAACCAGAAGATATAGCTGCATGATATAGGATTTCAGTGTTCAAGAAAAAAAAATATTTTGTAACTTAAAAAGATACTTATTGTAGCACCCATTATCATCCATATTTAATTGGGCAAATACTGTTTAGTCAGAATTCGAGTACTGTTATTTTTTCATAAGGAATTTCTCATGTGACTTCCTGGGTTTCTTGAGCCTGGAACAATATTTTAAAAGAAGGCTGTAATATAACAATGGGAAGAACTACGTAAATATATCAGGACTTCCCTGGTGGCTCAGACGATCAGTTCCATGTAAATACATAATTAAACATACTGCTGCTGCTGCTGCTAAGTCGCTTCAGTCGTGTCCAACTCTGTGCGACCCCATAGACGGCCTCCTACTAGGCTCCCCTGTCCCTGGGATTCTCCAGGCAAGAACACTGGAGTGGGTTGCCATTTCCTTCTCCAATGCATGAAAGTGAAAAGTGAAAGTGAAGTCGCTCAGTCGTGTCTGACTCTTAGCGACCTCATAGACTGCAGCCTACCAGGCTCCTCCGTCTTAAAGGGTAAAAAACAGGTAATATTAGTATTCTACTTGTTGGGACATGTTTGCAGCAGAATCACTGTCAACCTGGGGTTAGGAAACTCAGGCTCAGTCTAAGAGCATTAGTTTTCTCACCTAGACATATCACTCCCAGGTCTGAGCCTCCTGCTCACACAGTCTGATCACTTTACTATTCCTACTGTACAAGTAAGTAGATCCAAAGTATCAGGCACTTATATGTAGAATTGAGTGACTTTGGTGTCAATACATTTATACTCTAGTAATTGCACATTTCAATAAAAAATGTGTGACTCCAGATTTATGTTCGCCTATTCAAACTGAGAAGATGGTTTTTCTTTATTCTCAGCGTTATAATGACAGGATTATAGACATGGATAATAAGCAGTCTTAAGAGCCATGCTGTACTTCTTGGGTCACTTCCCCTGAAATTTTGTGGCTGAAACACTAAAAGAATTGGGTTCCAGGAGGCTTGAGTTCAAGTTCTAACTCTGTAACTTCAGGAGAAAAGCTTTGTCTTACTGAGGTTCACCATTATTTCACTGTTTTACAGGGCTCCTGAAAGAATATAAGGCAATAATATATGTAAAGACTCTGTAAAAAAGAAAATCTTGGCAAAATCTCTACTACTTATAATAATCAGATGTATACAAATATGCAAGCTTAAAATGACCCTCTGGTCTTCACAGTTGCCTGAAAGCATTAATTATACTCTAGTTGCAACTATGTGTATTGTATTTGTAAAAGGAAATCAAATTATAATTGTTGTCATTAAAAGTCACTATTAATGTATTAGTAAAAAGATTTATGAAAAGAGCCCTAAAATCTGTGTTTTTGGAAACTGGGTTTCAGCCTCAGTCAGTTCAGTCGCTCAGTTGCGTCCGACTCTTTGCGACCCCATGAATCGCAGCACTCCAGGCCTCCCTGTCCATCACCATCTCCCAGAGTTCACTCAAACTCATGTCCATTGAGTCAGTGATACCATCCAGCCATCTCATCCTCGGTCGTCCCCTTCTCCTCCTGCCCCCAATCCCTCCCAGCATCAGAGTCTTTTCCAATGAGTCAACTCTTCCCATGAGGTGGCCAAAGTACTGGAGTTTCAGCTTTAGCATCATTCCTTCCAAAGAACACCCAGGGCTTATCTCCTTCAGAATGGACTGGTTGGATCTCTTTGCAGCCCCAGGGACTCTCAAGAGTCTTCTCCAACACCACAGTTCAAAAGCATCAATTCCTCGGCACTCAGCTTTCTTCACAGTCCAACTCTCACATCCATACATGACCACTGGAAAAACCCTAGCCTTGACTAGACAGACCTTTGTTGGCAAAGTAATGTCTCTGCTTTTGCATATACTATCTAGGTTGGTCATAACTTTTCTTCCAAGGAGTAAGCATCTTTTAATTTCATGGCTGTAGTCACCATCTGCAGTAACTTTTTAGCCTAGATCTACCTAATGGCTTATCACAAGGATTTGGGCTTCAATTATCCATATAAGTGAAAGGACTTTCAATTAATTTCCAGAAGTTGGATTTATCTCCTATTTTGTCTTTAGGTTCCTAATGATATAACTGCTAACAATGACATAGAACCATTTAAAGGAAAGCAATTTATTTTTTCTTTTCTTTTTCCTACTATTTCTCTTTTTGTCCCCCTTTTCATTGGATTCTAAATTCTTGAGAGAGTTTGTATTTGAGGCTTTATAAATAACTATAAAGAAATGCAGAGGAAACTAATACAATATTATATGTTAATTGTAACTCAATAAAAAAAAATAAATCTCCATAGTCTCAATGCTTTAATTTCTTCCACAATTTATAAGTTGTCTCAAAAAAGTCTTATGCCATGACTACGAAGAAACTTGTGACATACTTAACATTATTAAAAAATACGTATTTTAAAATGAGAATGTATAAATTTTAACAAAAGGAAGATATAAAGGAAGAGACTACTCTATGTGATTTTAACAATTTATGCATGGTCAGCTGCTCAGTCATGTTTGACTCTTTGTGACTCTTATAGTCCCAAGGACTATAGCCTGCCAGGCCCCTCTATCCATGGAATTTTTCAGGCATGAATACTGGAGTGGGTTGGCATTTCCTACTCCAGGGGATTTTTCCCACCCAGGCATACATAAAACTAATTCTCTACCTGACTTTCCTGTTTAGGTCCTATTTCTTAACTTTATCTTTCTTTACCCATTGAAGGATTAAAAAAAAAAAAAAAAAAAAAACCAGCTCTAAGATCCTGTGAGAACTTGCCCAACTTTAAACTTCTGTCCCAAGTCAAAAACCAATAGTGATGATTCTTATGGCATCTTCTCCAAAGCTTCCAAATGATGATCCTTCCATTTTTTATTTTTTAATGAGCTTTGGCATCCTGATATCATAAAATATATCATAAATTAAAAGAACAGTAATTACAGTCTCACAAATAAGACTGCCCTTGATTTGGTTTAAGATTATATATACTCATAAACACAATCTAAATTTAATACTCAAGATCAATAACATAACCATTGCCAAACTTTGTACTTACTCCACCCAGCTTCAGGTTTTTTCTTGCCTGAAAACTAAGCTTGTTTGATCCACAAACATTTTGATTCCCAGTTAAACTCATAATTTATTACACTATGAGCTTGGTTGTAAAGTTTCATTTAGGATTTTCCTTTTAAATAGAAATATCTTAATGAATGGATAATATATTACTTTTACATTCATGAGCAGATTTCTACTTAAGGATTTCATATATCTATTCAACATATGATAGAGATAGTACCATGGCTTGGATTTCACTAATGAATATACTTGTAGTATAAATTGCCAAAGCCTCCATTTTGCCCTCAGCTTCTATTCCGTCCCACACACAGTGAACAACTCAACATAAATCACAGAAAAAAAAAAATTGAACTTGGACTTCCAGTTCATGAAATCCAGTCCCAGCAGAGAGTTAACTCTGTAAGTTCATAATGTCAGGATGAGGTCATCTCTAAAGCACCTTCTACACCACAGTTTTTGATTCTATAATTCCTATTAATGCGTTTGATTTCAGCCTCTTGCAATACTTCAACACATATTCCCTGCCTAGAAAATGTATCTACATCCACACCATAATTTGTGTGTGTGTGTGTGTGTGTGTGTGTGTGTGTGTCATGTCTTAAGCGTCACGACCCCATGGACTTAGCCTGCCAGGCTCCTCTGTCCATGGAATTTTCCAGGCAGGAATACTGGAGTGGGTTGCCATTTCCTTCTCTAGGAGATCTTCCCAGCCCAGGGATCGGACCCATGTCCTGTGTGTCTTATCACTGTGCCACCCAGGAAGCCCCACTGTACCAAAATGCTCCCTTTCTGCATTTTGCCAAGCTGTGGCCTATTCCCTCCAACTGTAACCATTCCTGTTGTTCAACATAATAATCATTTTAAAAATCAAACCTACCTCTACAAGTATATTTGTTATGCATACATTCTGTTGTGGCTGATTTTCTTTCATATTATCTGGTTCTTCTCCCTAAAAGTAATTCTTTGATTGACTCAAAATTTATAGTGTGACTTTTTTCTGTTCCTAATAAAGTAAGCATTCAATGTTGAATGTTGTGATTAAATTATTTTTCAACATCAATATTTTAATAATTTCAGTTGTATAATAGAAGGCTTGTTTTAAAATATTCTAACATTTACATATTTTGTTTGAAAATTTCATTACAAGGATGAAGAATAATACTATTGGTGTAAAAACAGTATAAAGTTCTCTGTTTAATCAGATAATTTGAGCAGTAATATATATTTAACTCTGAAACTGGTATTCAGAGTTTACTTATAAGGAGAAGGCTTTCGGCCAGAAAGATTTTACTGCTCTCAAGAAAACAAAAAGCAAGAATACTATAAAGAAGCTTTTTTAATGGAGCTGTGATAAGTCACATTTTCCACTAGAAAGCCATTGGGTCACCCAAGTATTAAGAGAATTAAAAGAAAGTTTTTAAACCTCTTACCTTTTTTGAAAAAAGAAGGGGAAAAAATAGAGCCAGGAAGTCAGGGTGTGAGATGCTTGAACTATAATGTGAAAGAAAATAACCTCTGTCAAAAACCGAAAATTTTTTTCAAAGAAGTCCAGTGAATTATTCATCTTTGTCTCAAGGACTGGGCACAGGGTTTAGCACATAGTCGGTCCACAAGTAAAGTGAATTCAGAGGAGAAAGGATTAAAAGCTTGTTATCACCTAATAATTTGCACTTGATCTGATTATATGTTAAGTACCTACTCTTGCAGCTGGACTGCCTCCGTTCTCCGCTTCCGAATTTCTGCTTTTCCTGAGGACTTTGCTTTTCCTGAGGACTTTGCTTTTCCTGAGGACTTTGCCTTTCCTGTGGGATTCTGCTTCCAGTGTCCAGTAAGCTGAAGTAGTATGTTATTTTATTAATACATATGGGATCTGGGCATCTTTGGATTTTCAAGTCTGTGGAGAGGGGGTTGTAAGGTGGTTCCTGGAGTCACTCCCCTTGGGACATTAAATTTTTAATTAAATATTTACAATTAAACAGAGGTCTGTTATTTCTTTAACTTTTTTTTTTTTTAAAAAAACAGTTTTTAATACAAGCAATCTCATCAGCCTATTGGGTTTGTGTGTGCCCTACCTGAAATTTTCTACTACAAAGCTTAAGGCAAATATGGAGTCAAGAATATCTGTATATTAAAGTAATGCTCAAAATTCTCCAAACCAGGCTACAGCAATACGTGAACCGTGAACTTCCAGATGTTCAAGCTGGTTTTAGAAAAGGCAGAGGAACCAGAGATCAAATTGCCAACATCCGCTGGATCATCAAAAAAGCAAGAGAGTTCCAGAAAAACAACATAGCTTTATTGACTATGCCAAAGCTTTTGCCTGTGTGGATCACAATAAACTGTGGAAAATTCTGAAAGATATGGGAATACTGGACCACCTGATTTGTCTCTTGAGAAACCTGTATGCAGGTCAGGAAGCAACAATTAGAACTGGACATGGAACAACAGACTGGTTCCAAATAGGAAAAGGAATGCGTCAAGGCTGTATATTGTCACCCTGCTTATTTAACTTCTATGCAGAGTACATCATGAGAAATGCTTTACTGGAAGAAGCACAAGCTGGAATCAAGATTGCGGGGAGAAATATCAGTAACTTCAGATATGCAGATGACAAACCCTTATGGCAGAAAATGAAGAGAAACTAAAGAGCCTCTTGAAAGTGAAAGAGGAGAGTGAAAAAGTTGGCTTAAAGCTCAACATTCAGAAAATGAAGATCATGGCATCTAGTCCCATCACTTCATGGGAAATAGATGGGGAAACAGTGGAAACAGTGTCAGACTTTATTTTTTGTGCTCCACAATCACAGCAGATGGTGATTGCAGCCATGAAATTAAAAGATGCTTACTGCTTGGAAGGAAAGTTATGACCAACCTAGATAACATATTCAAAAGCAGAGACATTACTTTGCCGACTAAGATCCGTCTAGTCAAGGCTATGGTTTTTCCTGTGGTCATGTATGGATGTGAGAGTTGGACTGTGAAGAAAGCTGAGTGCCAAAAAATTGATGCTTTTGAACTGTGGTGCTGGAGAAGACTCCTGAGAGTCCCTTGGACTGCAAGGAGATCCAACCAGTCCATTCTGAAGGAGATCAGCCCTGGGATTTCTTTGGAAGGAATGATGCTAAAGCTGAATCTCCAATACTTTGGCCACCTCATGCAAAGAGTTGACTCACTGGAAAAGACTCTGATGCTAGGAGGGATTGGAGGCAGGAGGAGAAGGGGATGACAGAGGAGGAGTGGCTTGATGGCATCACCAACTCGGTGGACATGAGTTTGGGTGAAATCTAGGAGTTGGTGATGGACAGGGAAGTTGCAAAGAGTCAGATACGACTGAGCGACTGAACTGAACTGAAGTGAAAGTGAAAGTGACTCAGCCATGTCGGACTCTTTGTGACCCCATGGACTATACAGTCCATGGAATTCTCCAGGCCAGAATATTGGAGTGGGTAGCCTTTCCCTTCTCCAGGGGATCTTCCCAACCCAAGGATCGAACCCAGGTCTCCTGCACTGCAGGCAGATTCTTTACCAGCTGAGCCACAAGGGAAGCCCTGTGTATTAAACTGGGTCATAAAAATTGTAGACAATGAACAGTTTTGACTGATAAAAATAGTACCAAACACCTAAATCATTCTGAAGAAGTTAAACAGTAGGTAAGTAAAACCAATTTGTTTTGTTATACCTTATTCTGGACAGCAAAGACCTTCTGAGGAAATTTTATGGAAATTCAGTTCCATGCAGAGGAAAGGTACATGACTTTAGAATCAACAAGATTTGGATTTGAATACATGAGCTGCTAAACAGTCATGTGATTTAATTAAATCAATCAGTTCTCTGAAATTTAGGTTCCCTATTCAAAAATTGGGGCAGTGGTATTTTCTTATCAGACTGCAACATGGATTAAATGGAAATATGTAAAATCTATACATCTATTACATAGTTAAACAAAAAAATAATAACAAGCTTTTCTGAGACAAACTAGTGTTTCAAGTTAGTTTCTCTACATCAGATAAATCTTCAAATTATCAAAATGAAGAGAAGGTTAAGATGCAAGGAGGCATGAGGAAGAGGACCAAGTCATAATACATACATACAACCACACGTTAACCTTATGCTATATATGCCAGACTATTGTGACAGGAGAGAGAACAGGATAAGGCTTCATGGAAGAAGATTTCTTCTGAAATAATGAGTTCCTTTCACTGAAAATGGTAAAGAAGCATCCAGATTTTTTTCAGCCAAAGATTGGTAAGAGATATTCTACTTTGGGATGAATGTTGGGATAGATTGCATTTAATATCTAAGATTTTTTGATTGTACAAAAACTTAAAAACTCAATTTAGAACATCAAGCATTTACAGTTTTGCAAAACTTACTTCAAAGAAAACAAGAGGACTTATATAAAAGGTTCAAATGATTTCTTAGAAATCAAATAGCTCTTGCACAAGAACTGTTTGATGACTAAAGTATAAATGAATCAGAAACATATGGATTAAATTTCTTGTGAAATACAATAAGAGGAAAGTAGTGCTTGGCAAAATCTTGTTGGGCTTCTTGAACCAAAAATCTTTGGAAAATTGTTCAAGATGTTTTAATGACCCCAAAAAGCAGTTGGATTTACTCTGGCCTGCTATAAGCAATTTGAAGCCTTTAATTTCCTTTTTCTATTGTCTCTGGACAAAGTTCAATTCAATTTTCTACCAGCTGTTGACTGTCTCTATTTAGTACAATGCATTTTTACTGTTGTTGTTTTAAGTATGTTTGCTTGTTTTATATGTTTGGGAAAAAAAAAAAAGACTAAAAAGTTTTGACTGTTCAATATTTCAAAATATTTGTCATTACTATTTAAATTTTATCCTGAAATGTCTTCCTTTGCCAAATCTTTTGACTTAAGGGTGAAATTCATAAGATCAATTTGGAACAGAGGGTTGATAAAGTAGAAAGCCCTGCAAACAAATCTCCAGAGGCAGTGCAATAGTTGATGCAAATAGCATTGGCTTGAGAATTTAATAGAGAAAATGTGAATTTAGAAATAAAAATACCACTGGGAAATATCATCATGTTAAAACAGAATCTATGTGTCAGCTGAAATTTACCCTGAATAGTAGCATATGATATGGAAGTTGAAGGTTTTGTAAACTGTCAAAACTTTCATTCATATTTATTTGATTTTAATTAATTATTTAAGAATTTTATTACTCTAAAAATTTAGAATGTTTGTACTGGCATAAAGTATTAAACGTATTGTTTTGGACTTTCTTTCCAAAACAATGCCCAGCTTACTAGCAAGTTCTCAACAATGAAAAATTTCCATTGACATTTTCTTTCTAGGGTCGTACAAGAAAGTGTCATTGAATTATTCACTGAATTTAAGGAGTGTGAGCAAGATGATGAATTCAAACATGTATTGACTAAAATAAAAATATTATAGGGTTTCTGTCCATGAGGATTTTGTTGAGTCAGAGTAATAATCAGGCTTTTGCTGTGCCTCTTTCTTCCATCCTTCAAACAAACAGTCATAAAACTTAATAATTCTTATAGGACCTCTTACCCATCCAATTAGACTGTTGTCTTAAAAAAGAGTATCGCACTTATTGGCAAACATTAGGGTTTCATTTGTGTAATCTAACGTTATTGCATTGGGTAAGTAATAAAAGAAGAATTTCAAAATACTGAATTAGCTACACTATCTTAGTATAGAATAGCTCAGCTAACTCAGTGAAAATAAACAACGCAGTTTATGGGTTCAATTTTATGTCAGAGTAAAGTACACATACATAAAACTTTCTACCAAGTTGTGATCAGCTTATTGAATAGTTACTCTAAGAAAAAAGTAATGCATACTCAATTACGTAGCTAAATATATTAACCCAAATACAGATCATTTTAATGCATGCTGGTCCATGAAAAAAAAAAAAAAAATTGGTTTGAGATCAATCAAAATATTCAGCTAGATTATACATTCCTTAAACCTTCTTAGCTACTAAAATAGTTTATTATTTTTTTTTCTAGTCAAGTTAGTCTGTGGAGGATGGATAGGATTTCTGTCCTCTTCGCTATTATTTAATTATTTTTGTTAAAATTAATATTGGGAGGAGTGAGGAGTTGGAATAGTGGTGGAAACATTTAACTGCCAAGGCAGGTCACCATTCATTATTTGCTAAGATAGACTAAGATCTCAGAGAAGGCAATGGCACCCCACTCCAGTACTCTTGCCTGGAAAATCCCATGGACAGAGGAGCCTGGTGGGCTGCAGTCCATGGGGTCACGAAGAGTCGGACACGACTGAGCGACTTCACTTGCGCTTTCACTGGGATCATAGGGCTTTCCTGGTGGTTCAGAAGGTAAAGAACCTGCCTGCAGTGCAGGAGACCTGGATTCAACCTCTGGGTCAAGAAGATCCCCTGAAGAAGGGAATGGCGACCCACGCCAGTATTCTTGCCTAGAGAATGCCACAGATAGAGGAGCCTGGCGGGCTACAGTCCATGGGGTCGCAAAGAGTTGGGTACAACTGAGCAACTAACAGATACACAAACACAAACACACACACACACACAGTGGGACCCCACCCACCATCCATCTAATTGTTTACTCACTCATTAGCTAATTATGCACAAAAATTAGAGGCCAGGTACAGTAATAGGTGTTTCAGACATTGAAACAAAATCAAAACCTTGATGTCTTGAATGTCTCATTGAACAGGTTAAGAATAGACATATTAACTCTAATGATCTCTCAGATACGGAGAATCGACTTGTGGACACAGTAGGGGAAGGAGAGAGTGGGACAAATAGAAAAAGTAATGTCAACATGTATACACTACCGTGTGTAAGATAGATAGCTGCTGGGAAGGTGCGACGTAACACAGGGAGCCCGGGCTGGAGCTCTGTGATTTCCTAGAGGGGTGGGTTGGGGGAGAGAAGGGAGGCTTAGGAGGGAGGTGATACATGTATACTTATGGCTGATTTGCCTTATGACCAACCTAGATAACATATTCAAAAGCAGAGACATTATTTTGCCAACAAAGGTCTGTCTAGTCAAGGCTATGATTTTTCCAGTGGTCATGTATGGATGTGAGAGTTGGACTGTGAAGAAGGCTGAGCGCCGAAGAATTGATGCTTTTGAACTGTGGTGTTGGAGAAGACTCCTGAGAGTCCCTTGGGCTGCGAGGAGATCCAACTAGTCCATTCTGAAGGAGATCAGCCCTGGGATTTCTTTGGAAGGAATGATGCTAAAGCTGAAACTCCAGTACTCTGGCCACCTCATGCGAAGAGTTGACTCACTGGAAAAGACTCTGATGCTGGGAGGGATTGGGGGCAGGAGGAGAAGGGGACGACCGAGGATGAGATGGCTGGATGGCATCACGGACTCAATGGACGTGAGTCTGAGTGAACTCCGAGAGATGGTAATGAACAGGGAGGCCTGGCGTGCTGCGATTCATGGGGTCGCAAAGAGTCGGACACGACTGAGTGACTGAACTGAACTGAACTGAAGGTTAAACTGGTAGACATAGTTAAGTGTGAAAGCGAGATGGAACAGATGTGTGAAATTTGAGTGTCTGATGGATTTATCTGTCCAGTTATGGTAACTGACCAGGGCTGAACTTCCTTAAGCAAGCAAAGCAAAAATTGGGTTCTCTGTTGCAACCTGAATCCAAAGAGGAAAAGCGGGAGTCAGTCCACATTCCCTTCCACAACGTGAGTAAGAGGGCAAAGAGACCAAGATTTACAACCAGCTGAGTTCCCTCTTCTTATAAATAATCCTCAGAAGTAGAGGAGAAATATCCAGCCCTGCATGCGGCAGAAAGAGTTCTCAGTGAGGTGAAGAGTGTCAGAAAATATACCAGGGTTGGGAAGATCCCCTGGAGAAGGGAAAGGCTGCCCACTCCAGTGTTCTGGCCTAGAAAATATCATGGACTGTACAGTCCATGGGGTCACAAAGAGTCGGACACGGCTGAGTGACTTTCACTTTTACATGTTAACAATTGTTCTAAGAGATTTTAACTTACATTAACTTGTTAACTCTCACAGTAACCCTATGAACTAGAAAGTTTTCTTAATCCCACTGTACAAATTTGGAGAGGGAGGCTTGCAAAAGTTAGGTAACTTTTTCAAAACAATTTGTCTCATAAGGTAAGATTCCTATAAATCAAGCAGAGTATTTCTGTGAGGGAGAAAGTGAAAAAGTGAAAACTGAAAGTCACTCGGTTGTGTCCAACTGAACAAAGAATTTTTGAGAGTTATTGAAGGATAGCTTTTCTTCCAAGGAGTAAGCGTCTTTTAATTTCATGGCTGCAGTCACCATCTGCAGTGATTTTGGAGCCCAAAAAAATAAAGTCTGACACTGTTTCCACTGTTTCCCCATCTATTTCCCATGAAGTGATGGGACCTGAGATGGTGATGGACAGGGAGGCTTGGCGTGCTGCGATTCATGGGGTCGCAAAGAATCGGACACGACTGAGCGACTGAACTGAACTGACTGAAGGATGTGGCTACCCACTCTAGTATTTTTGCCTCAAGAATTCCATCAACTGTAGAGTCCAGGCCAGAATGCTAGAGTGGGTAGCTGTATCCTTCAATAACTCTTAAAACTGTGTGGTCATGGAGAATCCTATGGCGATTCAGAAGACAGCAAGTAGATCGATTTGGAAATATAGATGCAAAGTCTCCTGCAAGTCTGAGAGTAACATAAAGATATTTCAGATATATTAAGACAAGGGATTTTTACCAGTGAAAGAATTGCTTCAGGATGTTCTTAGTAACAATTAAGAATAGGCATGGAACTCCAGGGGCTGGGGGGTGGGTAGTGAAACTAGAAATTGGCAACATTTTAATAAATTGAGAACTATTCACATTTTAATATAAATGCTGGAGCTTCCTTGCACAAAAATGTCCAGTTGCCTTAGATGATTCCCATGAAATCCTGCTACAGGTTCATGTATAATATCTTATGAGAAACAAATTGCCAGGCCAGGTTCAATGCAGGATACAGGATGCTTGGGGCTGGTGCACTGGGATGACCCAGAGGGATGGTGCAGGGAGGGAAGTGGGAGGAAGGTTCAGGATGGGGAACACGTGTACACCCGGGGCCAGATTCATGTTGATGTATGGCAAAACCAATACAATATTGTAAAGTAATTAGCCTCCAATTAAAATAAATTTAAATTTTAAAAAAGTTGTTGTATACTTGTTAAAGTTTGCTTTGTCGTACAAGTTCCCTTCAACTTACTATTCTTTATCTTCTCCTTCATGCTATTAATATTATTTTGAGGTGTATACCAAAATGAAACCTCTAGATAGGTGGTTCCCTGCTGGTAAAAATTTCAAGATGTGATTGAGTAGTTTGCTCTGTATTAATTTATGTCAACATATAAGAAACTAAAGTATTTAATTTTTTTGTTTTGTTTTGTTTTTCAGCTACATTGCGATATAATTGCCGCATAGTACTATATAAGTTTAAGGTGTATAGCATAATGACTTGACATATACATTATAAAATGGTCATGACAATAACTCTGGGTTTAACATCCATCACTTCATAAGCATTTGTCATTACTGTCAAATGACTAATAATCCTGAGTATCTGTGGCGTGAATTGAAGCCATAAAGTTAAAATTTCTCTTTCCTACCAAAGTTTAAACAAGAGTCAGAGGTATGAATTTGGAAAGGTCTTCACAACGCAAAGAAGTAGTTTTCTAAGTGGAAAAGAGGAGGTGCTGTCCATTTGTTCAGCTCTCCCTCCTAAGTGTTGTGAAAAAATTATCATTGTTGGCATCTAATGGGAATAAAGGTAATTAAATTTTCCAAGTAGAGCTGTAAGCCTTCTTCTCCCACAGTTACAAGTTAGTACCAAATGGTGAAAATGAGTATTTAATGAAGTGAAAGAAAGCAGTGTGGTCTGTTGGTTTACAGTAATTTGTAGGTGACAATTTTATCTTGTTTTTGTCTTCATGGGAAGACTACACTCCCACCCCTTTTTCTTTCTTTTAGGCTTTCTGCCTTTGGGTGTTACAGATTTTTCCCTACTTCATCTAACCATGTCTGAGCAGGACAGCTGACCTTCAAAAGTAAATACGATTAAAGCTGAACAAATCAGGTAATTACAATAAAAACATGGCTTGACAAGCAACCTCTGCACAGAATTACAGTTCTGTATACATAGTACACATTCAGTTAAAATGACTGAGAATGAAGAAACTAATGTCTTTACTTGAGATTTTTAAGGTGCCAACATTCTACCTTCTGCCATGGGTTAGAGAAGAGATTAGGAGGAAAGGAAAATTCTAGCAATTTTACGTGAGATCGCTGTCCCCTAGATGTAGAATGTCATTAGTTTTAGAACCTGAAGATGCCCTTCAATTTTAAAAGAATTTTTATTGTATCATATTCTAAATTCTATGTTCATATTAAAGGTTGTGTTAATGATCTATAATTACACTAGAATTCTTATTTTATGAATGTCTTATTATACAGATTTTATACCATGTTTGTAGAGATATAATCACACAGTCTTGCTATTTTGGACAGTGGCAAATAGGTAGATAGCTGACTTACAGAATCAAATCTGCATGTAGGCACCAAAGAAAATGTCACTTATTTATATTTTTAGAAAATTATTCAATGACAATATAATAGCATCTTAGTTAAGAAATCAATTAAAATCAACTTTATAATTTAGTTTGTCAAAGTCAATTTTTTATTTTTATTTTTCCCTCTTCTCCATGAAAATGCACAGTGGATATGGTTTATTTGCATTTTGTTTTGGCAATCTGAGGTTATATCAACACAAGAAAATATAGTCAAGCAACATTTTAATTTCCTTAGTCTAACATTTCCAAAAACAGCATTTTGCAGTTGTGCTTGAAAAAAAAAATCTTTTTTTTCTGTATGCTGTTTTTATAAGCTTTGTATTGTTCAAAGCCGCTCCAGATTCCTAAATAGTCAAAATATACTGCTACAGATATAGTCATGGGGACTTTCCTTTCGAGAACAGGTTGACCAGATTGAGGTCATTATGATGTATTAATACAACAAATCTTTTCATGCACCAGTGTTAACATTTTTTTATTGCCTTAAGTATAAACAAGGAGATTAGTTAAGTTTATGAGTGAATTATCTCAGATTCACTTTTTAGAAGACTAAAATGATCATTACTATACTATCAATTTGCTAGAGAGCTGGCAAAATGCCAGTTAAAGCCTAAAACTCTATTTTCAAACTTTTCATAATTGACACTGATGACCGAAATTCTAGGCTCAGTCCCTAGAGAGTAAAGGCAGTTCCTTTCTCTTAATTTGAAATTCTTCAGGAAATAAGTTCCTATGGGTATGTTTGTACACAGACAAGATAACATTTGCTAATGGCTTGTATTTATTTTCCAGTTACTTGATAAAATGTATCTCACCAATCTGATTGTCAGTTGTTTCTAAGTGAAGTCTGTGTCTTTTCTTTCACAGTCTTGGTGTTTCTAGCGGGACACAGGCAGTCAGAGTTCTGAGCCCATATCTGCTTTCCTCTTTACCGAGTCTGTTATCCTGAGCAAGTCATGGCATGGCCGTGGCTCGGGAGGCCTCACTGCTGGCACGGGTAATATTTCCTGCCGACCCACCTCACAGTTTTGTTTTATCAACTGAATGATGCAGTGTATGCGACTCTACTTTGTAAAGTCTCATGAAACGCTATAGTGTCCATATCGTTTGCTGTACACATTTAATAAGTGTTCAGTGTAGCAATGCCTACTTAATGAAGGTGATATATATTAATGCTTAATTCGAACTTCAATTCCACCAATAGGGGCCTGTTAAACTCTCCCAATAGCTAGTTATGTGACCTTAGATAAGTGCTTTCCTTTCTCAGTTGCATCTATAAAATGGAATGAAAAAGCTCAATTATACTCCAGATATCATTGTAAATATTAAAGTATGAGAAATCATGCTTTGATACAATTGCAGGATATTAGTCAAAATTATACTTTCAACATTTTATCATCAAAAAGTTTTAATATACCAAATCCCATATACCTACCAACTTAATATTTTATTATACTTGCTTTATCACATGTGTGTCTTTTATCAATCCATCCAGACTTCATTCTAGTAAAGATATAAAATTTTAGATCTGAAAATACCTTAAATGTGATAGAATCCAGCTTCTTCCCTTTATGGATTCTGGAACAAAAGGCCACAAGGTAGAAGTGAACTGTAGACTCTACACTGCTCAGAGCTGAAAACTACATTTTTGGAATGATTTTGTTGCTTTTTTAAAAAACAGGTTTTCAAGCCTCAACTGTGTGTAGTAGCAGGGTCAGCCACTCAGTCATTTCTGACTCTTTGCGTCCCCATTGCTGTATCACTCCAGGGTCCCCTGTACATGGGACTCTCCAGGCAAGAATCCTGAAATGAGTTGCCATTCACTTCTCCAGGGGATCTTCCCGACCCAGTGATCAACCCAGGTCTCCTGCATTGAAGGCAAATTCTTTACTGTCTGAGCCACCAGGGAAGAGACAAGAATACTGGAGTGGGTAGTCATTCCCTTCTCCAAGATATATAATCCAGCTTCTTCCCTTTACGGATTCTGGAACAAAAAGCTATAGGGTAGAAGTGACCTGCAAACTCTACACTGCTCAGAGCTGAGAAGTACTTTTTGTTGGAATGGTTTTGTTGTTGTTGTTTAAACAGGTTTTCAAGCTTTAGCTGTATGGCCAGAAGTCATTTTAAGTGAAAACAAGCAGAAAGGGTTGCTTTTTCCTCAGATCTGCACTACACACTGGGTATTCTACATGGAGAGCTGCAGTAAAAGGTTGAAACTTGTTCCTGCATCCCAGCAAACATTTCTATGCTGCTGCTGCTGCTGCTAAGTCGCTTCAGTTGTGTCCGACTCTGTGCGACCCCATAGACGGCACCCCACCAGGCTCCTCTGTCCCTGGGATTCTCCAGGCAAGAACCCTGGAGTGGGTTGCCATTTCCTTCTCCAATGCGTGAAAGTTAAAAGAGAAAGTGAAGTCACTCAATCGTGTCTGAATCTTCGCGACCCCATGGACTGCAGCCCACCAGGCTCCTCTGTCCAAGGGATTTTCCAGGCAAGAGAACTGGAGTGGGGTGCCATTGCCTTCTCCAAGCGTTTCTATAAGTACATCTATATTTGGGTGACCATCCTCTTCTAAACCTTCCCATCATTAGCTAAGTACTAGCATGTGAAAAATTGCATCTGTCAGAAATGTAAAAATAATTATGCCCACCTTGGTGTTTTCTGCTTAATAATTTGGGCCATGGATTGGTAACCTTTGTTTTGCCTACTGTGCAGTCATAAATTACTTTTATAGATCAAGAGAATTTGAACTTTCAAAACTGCTGTTTTAGCTTAAAATGTTATGATTTAGGTATTCTATTTATGTAAGAGGAAACTAATGACAATTCTAGTAAGCAATTTTTTTTTTATTCCTCATTCAAATTCTTGCCTTAGCATATGGTTTCTTATCTCAAAATAGTAATATGCCTATAGAGGAAAGTTTGACTATGTATGTAGTCACTGTGCATTTAAATAATCATAAAAGGATTAGTACAGGACTTCAATAGTAATGTAAACGGCCTGTAGTCTCATCACATTGCTGCTCTGACCACTTGATGTATGTGGATTTCAAGAGACTTATTTGGAATCTTTTTAAAGCACATTCACCCCTATATTACGGTATTTGGGAAGTTAAATAATCATGTTGATTTATTTCCCTTACATTAGAAAAGGCTAATACATTTTTAAATATCAATTTAAAGGTGACATGAGATAAACTTTCTAGATTACTATTATTTTTTCTAGGTTATTCACCTAAGTAGAAGCAGAAGTCCATACAAACATGAAATGAATATCTTTCCTTAATCTACTATTGTTTTATAGTTTGAGTGTTTATTATTTAATAATTTCACATATGACAGTTATTTTGATTTAGTTTCTTTTTGCCATTGCAGGCTGTAATAGTTAATAACTGGTTTTGTACTATGGAGTATAGGTACTTAATATAAAAACAACTTTAAATAATAAATATATAGTCATTCTGACACATGCACTTTACTGCTCCAATTAAAATGTCTAAAGTATAAAAGATTTATTTGAAATTTTGTCATTTTTATATTTCCTCATCTGACCAATATGATAAAATGATTTGTCAGGATGTCTTACAATCCTTTAAAATAGCAAAAACCATTTTCCTCATAAACTCCAAAATATTCCCACAAGGTAAGTAAATGCTGTGCATTATTGATTTTATTTTGCTGTCGGGGAAATCAAGGCATTAGCATAGGTCAAGTAGTACTTGACCATAGTCTAAAAATTACTCATGAAATGCATGGAAAATTGTTTAAGAGTCCCGATCTTCCAGCAGGCAGAGTATTGTTCCATTAGATTCCAACACATTCATCTTAAAGATAACTATTACTTGTCCTTTGGAAGCAGCATAAGAGAAAATCTGTATTTCTCCTTAGCCCATAGCATTGCGTTTATCATTAACCTAAAAGCAAGTGATAAATGATTATTGAGTCACCGAACATGAAGCAATGAATGAATAGCAGAAAAAAGGAGCAAATGAGTGACAAGACAGTCTGAGTGTATCCATACTCAGCACTCAGACAGGGATCTGAAGAAGTGCATTGTTTTCAGTTATAACAGTTTTTTTTTTTTTTCCTCTCCCATTCTTTCTTACTGTATTTATATTAATGGTGACCATGCGAAGAGTTGACTCACTGGAAAAGACTCTGATGCTGGGAGGGATTGGGGGCAGGAGGAGAAGGGGACGACCGAGGATGAGATGGCTGGATGGCATCACTGACTCGATGGACGCATGTCTGAGTGAACTCCGGGAGTTGACGATGGACAGGGAGGCCTGGTGTGCTGCGATTCATGGGGTCGCAAAGAGTCGGACACGACTGAGCGACTGAACTGAACTGAACTGAACTGATGCTTGAAAGAGAAAGAGCGATACTGACTGTCCTTTATATCATACCCTCTGGTCCTGCTTGTGGGAAATCATCCACTATGACCATAGCATGGTCTGAAAGGAAATAAGTGATGGAAAAAAAAAAAAAAATCTGAAATTCTGGCAGGGCTCCAACTGAATCCCATGCCTAATAATGTCATCTGAAAGCTGGAAAATCTGTATTTCTTCAGGCACCACATCCTTCAGTAGCATTAAAGATGAGAAATGACATGGAGAAAACAAAGTTTCTAAGAAGAGTACCTTGGGTTAGTTATCTGACTGTCAGAAGCGCACCACTCCAAAATAAGGTAGGAACTTTCTAGAACTTTCTAAGACTATAGCAGCATATAGGGAAGGAAAGCTCTCTGACTTCGATTTTAGGCCGATTTCCTTGTTAGGTGCTACATAGTGGTTTTCTCTTTCTAACTCTGTGATGGCAGATATCTGGGCATGGGCCAGTAGGAGCAAGATCTATGAGTAAGATCTTGCAACACAGTTTCCTTGGGAAATAATATTTGTTCATGTAGAACTTGCTAATTCTCTTTGGTTGGGTACAATGGAAACAAAAACATTACTGTTAATTAATCTGTTTCCAATTCTATTCTGGGCCACAGCTCCAAGAAATGCCTCTCAGAAGTCGGTGAATATAGTAGCTGTTAATCAGCCTTAAGCTTTTGTATTTATCCTAATTCAAAGCACTCATGTCTGAGTATTTTGTGCCTGTCCCGCACAACTGATGATCCACTGAACTTTCCAGTTGTCTTTCAAGTTTACTTGCTTTTCTCAGTGTATTATAGCCCTTCACCTTTGAAAGTCTGACAGAAGGCTGTTTATTAATCTCACACTGCAGTGCTTTGGTCTTCTGTTTGTTTGTGGGATGTCATTGGTAAAGCGCATGCTGAGATGTCATATCAGAAAGAAAGGCAGGGAGAGGGAATCTAGACTTGTCCGAGAGGATCTGAAAGCAAAACATATGAGCTAACCTTCCCTCTCACAGCCTTTATCTGGGACATTCAGCATGAAATGAAGTTATGACCTATATAGTTTGACTGTACTGTATCTCAGGATACAAAACTTTGATCAAGTATTCTTCTTCTGTGTAATGAAGATTGGCTTTCTATGAGGAATTTTACCTGTCTTTTGGAAGGTAATAGTTTTCGCACCTTTTAGAAAAAATCCTTCTAGTACTACATGCTGCCAAGTCACTTCAGTTGTGGCCGACTCTGTGCGACCCCATAGACGGCAACCCACCAGGCTCCCCCGTCCCTGGGATTCTCCAAGCAAGAACACTGAAGTGGGTTGCCATATCCTTCTCCAATGCATGAAAGTGAAAAGTGAAAGTGAAGTCACTCAGTCGTGTCCGACTCTTCGCGACCCCATGGACTGCAGCCTACCAGGCTCCTCCGTCCATGGGATTTTCTAGGCAAGAGCACTGGAGTGGGTTGTCATCGCCTTCTCTAGTAGCTACATGACATCTATTTATAGAGGCCACACAGAGTATTCGAGAGAAATAAAATTCTTCCCATTGTCATCATTTTTTTCCTCTTCCTTCAATAAATTCAGCTCCTTACAAAAGCGTTGCTCTTGATGTTATTATTTTTAGTATCAAGTGAAGAAAAGAGAATCTTCAGTGCTCCTTAAGCGTCCGTAATAAGTGAGAACATCTAAAATGCTAATTTGAGTGCAATTTGTGTCCAGTATTTAGACTGTTGGGCTTCCTTGATGGCTCAGACAGTAAAGAATCCTCTGTTACAATGAAGCTAGAACCCTTCCAGTGAGAAGGGGCAGGGTACCACTGAGGGGTCCACTTGCTCGGTGGAGGAATGTATTCCTTCTCCCAACAAGATGCCTTATTTCAATAAAATTATAGCTTGTTTTTGCTTGTTCGTTGACTTGCTCGCTCATTTTATAGTTGTGAAGAGAACCCAGAGTCCAGCTGTTCCAGTTCTCTCACAATACAGGTGGCGGAACTGAATTCTAGAAAGCAAGTGGGATCTCACAGGTGTCCTCTGAGCGCCCTCTGCTTTACCACCAGCTGATTCTTAAACTCTGAGTCCAGGTGTTCTATGAGTGTGGGAGAGATGGTTTATTTTAAATATTCGACCAAAATGCCCCGTCATCTAAACTATAAAGGCCTTCGAATAGCAAAACACGGCCAGAGAAGGGTGAACACCCAACCAATGGAACAAAGGCTCTTTGCTCAGGAACCACACGTCAGTGACCTCTATTGTCCCTGAAGTTCCTGTGTCTAACGGGATGCTGCTGTGATCGCAGCTCACTTTGGGGAATAATTCTGCTGAGTTTCGTGCTACAAGTGCAAGGGACCCATAGGGATCCAGAAATGGAAAAGCAACAGGAATATGTAAGATACCTGATGGATGTTTATCTCATCAATACCAGAGAACTTTGTGCAATTCCTATAAAATTTCTGGTATGATAAAACTGTTTCTCAGCACTTTCAGCTCTGCTCACTTTTAAATATCTAGGATTCTTACCTTTTTCTGCTATTCTAAGTATGTATGTGATAGGTTACATACTACTGCATTCCCAGTAGTTATGACTCACCAATATGTGTATTCCAATGTCTAGCTCCTCAAATTACCTCTGGTATGGAGGATTTTCATAAGCGTTTACCTCTGTAATTGATGTTTAAATACTATTTTTTTTTCTAAATATAATACTTACTGTGACTTTTCAAAGTACTCAGAAGCCAGATTCCAGCTATCCTCAGGCTTGCACTGAGGGTTAAGAATTCACAAATTGCATTTGTACCATCTTTAGAAACCTCTATTTTTTCTTGTTAACTTGTGATTTGTTGGGAAAAGCAAGGTGGGTTCCCAGCTTTTGGGTGATTGTAAGAAGTTTTAAAGGTATACTATATTACCCATGCTACGGAACTATTCTACTTGATCTATCTAGGCAAATAGACATGAGAACAGACACTCTCATTTAAGTCAGGTGAAAGAAACTTACCAAAAAGGGTAAGGTGTTTTTTTTTTTTCCCCTTTTATGTCCTTTCTGCAAACTCAAAACTCATCCTTTCCCACAAACTCAAAATTCTACAGAGTCCTTTTACTAGAATAATCCACCTCTTTGCAGAATGAACCATGCTTAACACAATATTGTTCCCAGGAAAAAGAGTTCCATGATTTTATTTCAGGTTTTCTCCATGGGTTTATTCAGTTTTCCTTTTTTGGTAACTGTGCCCAGGGTGAATATAAGGAGACAGATAATCCATGCAAAAATTTTCAAATTTAATTGGGCACAGAACATTTTTAAAAAGACATGTCTTAGAGATACAGGGTCTTGTAGCATAACTTTGAAAAAACCTTGACCAACCCCTTCCTAACCCAGTATCCTATTTAATTTCTTTCATTAATATTTTAAATATGTGCTATTTAATTATTTTTCTCTTCATGTTCAGTGGAAAAAAGAAAAACAGAAATATTAGTTGCTAAGTCATGTCCGACTCTTTGGGATCCCATGGACTGTAGCTGCCAGACTCCTCTGACGATGGAATTCTCCAGGCAATACTCCAGGAATACTGGAGTGGGTTGCCGTTCCCTTCTCCAGGGGATCTTCCCAATCCAGGGATGGAACCCAGGTCTCCCACATTACAGGCAGAAACTTTACTCTCTGAGCACCTAAATGAGTTTCTGATTTGTTGCTAATAATAGAAATTAGTCACGTGCAACCATTTACATTTTCTGGATTCTGTTTGAGATCTTGTAAACCTGAAACAGGAATAGAATTTGAGTGATATGGACCAAGGTCACCTTCAGTTCTAAAGGGCAATTATAATAGAAAATTGTAAACTTTTCTGAGTTTTCCTTTAATTTTCTTCTTGGTGAATTTGTATACCTTCCATGAAATACGTTCATGGTTGAAAGCACTGATACTAGGAATTTCAAAGTGTTGTCACAAGTATTGATTACTTGAAATGTGTTGTTATTGGGATATGACTGAAACCCTTCATTCTGAAACTGTTCCTGAGATGGACAACGAAGGTGATTTATTCAGTAATTACATGGTCAAGCTTGTGCTTTGGAAGGAAGTTGGGAGTGTTCAGGGATTTATAGGTTTGGGGTACACACCATTTCTGGCAATTTGGGTTGTGAATTTTGTTAGGTATTGTTAGAGAGCCTATGCAATTCCTTAAATGCTAATCTTATTCCTGAAAGACCACTTAGAAAGGGCTTTTAAGCTGTGTGAATCGACTCTATGATAGCAGTGGCTTCATGGCTTGCGCCAGTGACGTCTTCACTGCATCTCATCCACAAACTCACCCTTCAGCACCAGCCACCAGCCCCTGATAACGGCTCCACTCTAAGCCCTTTCCCTCACACAGTGGCCACGATGGAAAGCTCGGTCAGAGGAGGGCACAGTAGAGACAAGGCGGGAGGGAGCGGATTGTTTCCTTCCTGGCTCTAGTGGGTTTGATTTCGCTCTTTCCTGACCCTGTACCTGCTCAGTCAGCAGGGCAGCGGAGTGGAGGAGCCCTGCCCATTCTGCCTCCAGGGCGGACTGTTCCTCCAAGACCTCACAACCTGCGCCGGAGCTCGGGACGCAGGAGCTCGGGGCGCCGCCGTGGTCTTCCCAGGGCAGCAGCACCTGCTGCCAGCTCCCACCGAGCAGCTGCCCTCCGGGCCACCTCGAGCTGGATCAGCCGGGCTCACTGGCCTGCAGCCCAGAGGTTTGTTGTCTCTCCCAGAGCGGGTATCACGTACTCCTGGTCTCACATCATGACAGGGCCCAGCTCCCTTCCAGGCCTGCCCATGAGCTTTGGCTTGCTTACACCCTGAAGGTTTTCTTCTTGCTTACACCTGCCTGGGAAAACCAGTACATCTCTCTGCCATACAGTGGAAAGAAATCACACCTTCTCTGATGAGGTCAGAACCTCTGCCTTGGGAGAGGGCTTCACTTCCAACTTTGTCCTTTTTTGAGTTTTTTCTCATCCATAGGAGACCTGTCAGAATCGTCTTTACATCTTTGTACTAACTTTTCTAAGATAGTTCAATAATTCTTAATATTAAACACTTCTTTTTTAATTATTCAGATATCTCTTTTTAAGTACATGAACAATCTCTCCTGACTGGACCCTCACTAATACTAAAAAGATATCTAGCCCTAGTTCCCTAAAGAGGGAAGGTACCATAATGGGTATAGCTCCTGTTTTCCTTCCATAATTCACATACTAGATCTGCCCCTTAGCAGTGGAATCACCTCTCATAGCCTCTCATGAGTCTCTCATAGCCTCATCCTTAAAGCCCACAAAGATGCAAAAACCTAACAGTTTCATAAACATGGAACATACGAAATCTATGTGGAATACAGTGACTGTACCATGGTGTGTACTAAACACACAGCAGATAACGTATTAACTAAGTGAGATCTTCATTAGGATCCTCTTTCCAAAAATAAAGAAAAACAAGAATGCCATAGTTATTTTTGTCTTCCTTTATATAAATTTTATAAAGAGTAGAGAGAAAATATAATAATTACTCTTGCATAACAACATTCACATATATGAGTAGGGAGAGAAAATACTAGCTCTTTCTGATAAGAAGACTCAACTTCACAAGAATGCTTTAACTGTGATTAGGGATGTAGCTCTTAAGTCTTGAAAGTCAAAATGTAGAAAGGAGGGCTGTTTTAAAAGGAGAAGTGTTTATGGAATCAAGAGTGCTGAAATCAGTATCTGAAGAAAAAGGAAGCCAAGTTCTGCAGGTGAACATCCACAGTGTCCTTGCTGCCCCGGCCGCCGCCTATCATCAGGGTTAGCTGATGATAACTAACTAATTCTCACCGTTTCCCAGAGAATTGCCCTGAACTGTACCACTGTGTTCCCTTCTTGAGGGCTAGAGCCAGTCTCTGCTGAAAGTTGATTGATCTGGTTGTAAGAGTCCTGTGGCCCCCGCTCCTGAAACTTAGCTTCAGAGCTTTCCAAGGGATCCGTCTGAAAATATTGGCCTTCACCCTCCCAATCCTGCTACCCTGAGTCCACTTCTCTCCTAGTAAAGCACACAAACCCAAGGTCAACTATGGAAGGCACTTATCTTTCAGGCCCCCAGTGAGCTTAGCCTGCTTCTTCAAGCCCTATGTAGCCCTCTCCTACATTTATGTTGAGCTGGGCCTGGTGTTAAGCTTTGGCTGATGGGATGTTCAATTCAGTTCACTTACTCAGTCGTGTCTGACTCTTTGTGACCCATGGACCACAGCTCGCCAGGCCTCCCTGTCCATCACCAACTCCCAGAGCTTGCTCAAATTCATGTCCATTGCATCAGTGATAGCATCCAACCATCTCATCCTCTGTTGTCCCCTTCTCCTCCCACCTTCAGTCTCTCCCAGCATCAGGGTCTTTCCAATGAGTCAGTTCTTCACATCAGGTGGCCAAAGTATTGGAGTTTCAGCCTCAGCATCAGTCCTGATGGGATGTTAGTAAGCATAATGCAAACAGAGGTTTGCTAAGCTTCATGCACTGGAATGTGTCACCCTGAAGCTCCTTCTAGGAACCTAGTTGCTCCCTGTGAGAAGCACAAACCACATGAGGAGTCAAGTGGATGAGGAACAGGGCATTCTCAGAAGTTTTCATGTGAGTTTACAACAGCCAGCCAGCACTCACTGCCAACCAGGCGCAGGAGTGCAGTCAGGTAACACAACAACAAAAAATCCACTGAGCTAAGCCCAGGTAAGCAGAAGATAATGAAAGATACTTAAATGGTCAAAATCTGGAAAATCTTTTATAGTGCATGCTGAGTAGCTTCAGTTGTGTCTGACTCTCTGTGACCCCATGGACTGTAGCCCGTCAGGACCCTCTGTCCATGGCATTCTCCAGGCAAGAATACTAGAGCGGGTCACCATTTCCTACTCCAGGGGATCTTCCCGACCCAGGGATTGAACTTGTGTTTCTTGCATCCCCTGCATTGGCAAGTGGGTTCTTTAGCACCACCTGGGAAGCCCAGACAATTGCTCTTACTTTACCCTATATTCAATCCTTCTAATCACTAAAATTTATCAGTATTTCTCTCTCTGTTTTACACAGGCCTGGCTAGATATCTTAATTTCCCTTTGTATTTTGCTTGCCAGTCAGTTCAGTGAGTCATGGCAAATTATGATAGTACATTTTCACATTTACTTTCTAAGTCTCAAAATTACTTATTTTTAATACGTTAAAGCATTTCGGCCTGACTCTTGAAAGTGAGCGATAAAGTTATAATGCAAATTGGTTATCTAACAGGGAGTGCCTTCTAAGTGGTGAACAGTCTGCTGTAGTTAAGCCTTCATTAGTCCCATTTCTGAAATGGTACCTACTGATCTCCTCTTTCGGAGAAGGCAATGGCACCCCACTCCAATACTCTTGCCTGGAAAATCCCATGGATGGAGGAGCCTAATAGGCTGCAGTCCATGGGGTCGCTAAGAGTCGGATACGACTGAGCGACTTCACTTTCACTTTTCACTTTCATGCATTGGAGAAGGAAATGGCAACCCACTCCAGTGTTCTTGCCTGGAGAATCCCAGGGACGGGGGAGCCTGGTGGGCTGCCGTCTATGGGGTCACAGAGTCGGCCACGACTGAAGTGACTTAGCAGCAGCAGCAGATCTCCTCTTTATATTTGGCTAAACAATAAAAGTTTGGTTCCAGGTCCCATTTATATTTGTATTGTACTTTTCTTATATCTATTTTAAAGATAACACAGTTGTTATTACTTCTAACATTTTTAAGGTAATGAGTCTGTCATATTTACATTTTCTTTTTCTCAAGTAGCTGCTCAATAATATGCAGAAGAATGCATCCCAATTATAATAAGTAGTATAGTAATTCGGAGAAGGCAATGGCACCCCACTGCAGTACCCTTGCCTGGAAAATCCCACGGACGGAGGAGCCTGGTAGGCTGCAGACCATGGAGTCGTGAAGAGTCGGACACAACTGAGTGACTTCATTTTCACTTTTCACTTTCCTGCATTGGAGAAGGAAATGGCAACCCACTCCAGTGTTCTTGCCTGGAGAATCCCAGGGATGGGGGAGCCTGGTGGGCTGCCGTCTATGGCATCACACAGAGTCAGACACGACTGAAGCGACTTAGCAGTGGCAGTATAGTAATTCAAATAAGTGTATGAATCTGCATAAAAATATTTTAGTATACAAATAAATGCATAGCTATATACTTATGCATAGTTCATAAATACACATGTCTATATGTGCGTATATTAATGTATATAATTAAATGAATAAATGTTAAGGGACAAGTAGAGGTTCTTGTTTGCTGAAATCAATCCTACAGTCATAGCCAATATGTTATCCACATATGGGTAGTGAATATAGCCTGAAAAGCTCTGATGACATTTCTGAACTACACATCTAAATAATGAGCAACAAACAGTCACAGTAAAATTATCTGCAAGCATTAACTTGTACTAAAGGCACTAGCCTACTCAGGAACAAAGACGGCACTGTGGGAGCCTTTCTTAACAGCAGATGAAGTAGTAAACACGTCTTTAGACATATTTTTTTTCCTCAGACAAAGCTTCTGTTACCACATTATCTTGTCAAGTTGTATGAAGTTTAGATGGATCAATACTTACATAGGTAACTTCTAAGGCACACCTGGCCTTCCAGGAGGTGACATGTTAATTAAATAGATAGCATTCTTTTTCCTAATGTACAAATGCTTGAATTTTAGTGCTTCTTTCAGATCCCTTATTCTCTGTTTTAATACTTCGTGAGCTTGAGGGCTAAACCCAGCCAAGAAAACTAGTAAAATGTAATAATTTGGGAATGTTAATAGCGATATTTTGGCGAAAGAGAAAAATGAAAAATTTTCCTTTGATCTCATTTGGCCTCTTTTGCTTACCGCAAAGTATGAGGTGTGTCTCTGAGTCTTAAAACAGATATTTTGTAAGTTAGTTTGGTTTTGAAAAATATTAAGAATCTTGTCGAATACCAGACTCACACTTTTGTGATTTCCTAAGCCAAAATGTCAAATTTGGCTGGTTTACAGATCTTCAGGGCAGGAGCAGTTCAGAATCAATTTTATTGTGGCTTATGAATGTGAAACATCCAACCTACCTAAAAAAGTTACCCTTTGAGAAAGCGATGCCCTCACTAAATCCCACATCATTTATTTTTAAACCATGGAAATAAGAATAACATTATTTACTTTCAATTATATAATCCAAAGAGTATAGAATTTGAAGCAAAACTGATGGTGAATCACACTGATGCCACTTTGTAAATGAAAATTCTTGAAAATCTTACTTTCTGAGATTCAACTTCATTAGCTAAAATAACAACAAAATTCCAAGATAACTTTAAGAATATATTAAACATGTTCAAAAATATTACTTCTTTTTCTTTTGTCTTTTAAAATGGCCATCATTATTCTCTTTCACAGGAGAAATGATACTTTTATTTGCGTTTTTAATTGGTAAATTTTTATTCTACTTTCTAAAATTCAAAGAAGTGATTAAATAGAGGACTGTCCCTATTGTTTGTCTAATTTCTAATTTTGTTGCAAAGCAGGAAGTTATAAATATTTTATTCATTACTAACCTTACTAATAATTGATGATATGTGGATTAAAGAAGTGAAGTTATGTTAGCAAATATTTAAAGCAATAATAGTCTATTAGAAAGAGTGGAGTAAGATGTATACTAATGAAATACTAGTGAAAGATTTTGTTTGTACAACTTTTCAGGAAACTATTTTGTCAATGGGTATCATGGACCATCAAAGGACACCATACAAACGTATTTATTACAATGCTCTTTATTATGCAAAAAACTGGAAACAAAGTTATCTAACACAACTAGATTTTTTAAAAAAATTATGGTCCATCTATATGTCAGATATTTAGTTAGTAATTTAACATAGTTTCAAAAAAATGAAAAGAAAGAGAAATAAAGCACTCATGATATAGTATTGTTATAAAATAAGTTTGCAAAATCACATAAATATAAAGAATGAATATACTTTTGCTCCATCTTTCAAAAGAAGGAAAATAACCAAAACCACTCTATGCTTTGATATTTTTTTCTTCATTAATACATGCTAATTCTAATGGCATTTGAAATTAAAATTTCTTTCTCCTAAATGCCATATACTACTGAGAATATATAGTTTTCTGTGTTTTGTTTTGTTTACTGTGGATCATTTTCAGTCCAGCGTATCTTCCCAACCCAGGGATCAAACCCAGGTCTTCCTCACTGCAGGCGGATTCTTTACTATCTGAGCCATCAGGGAAGCCCCTTTAAAAGGGGTATAACTAAAGCATTTAAGGTGTAATATTTTTATCACATTCCCCCCAATTTTGTTTCTACTATAAAGCTGTACCTATAAAAACCCTTGGACACAATGCTTAGTAGCTGTGTTGAAAAATTATTTCCTTCTTTTCCCAACCCATAAATATAAATATTTTCCCAAGAATTTATCTTCAACCATTTTTTCTCCAGTTATTCTCTCTTCATTCACTATCAGATTAAAACTTCTGGCTTCAACTAAAACCTTAAAACAAATGACAACCCGGGCTGACTTGTCTCCCAGGTTACAATCCAGGAGCAAAGCGTGTGTGTGTTGCGTCTCAGTCTGTGATGCTATTTCATTGCTAACAGATCTCACATGAGCTCTTTAATATCTCACCTAATCTCACCCCTCTTTCTGTGATTTCTATTTTTTGTGGATGACATCACCCTCTTCCCAGTGAGTCAGTTTTTAACTCTTGGCATTTCTTAGGGCTCCTCTCTTTTCTTCTCAAATCTACCAGCTCCTTCCCAGATTTTTCTCTGTAGTTTCTCTCATCTCCCTGATATGTGCCCAGTGAGGCCATTCACTGGTCTCCCATTAAGCTAGGATATGTGACCAAGATGCAAGAACTGACCTTAATGGGGTCGCAAAGAGTCGGACACGACTGAGCGACTGAACTGAACTGAACTGAGAGAATGATTATGCATTAATGAAATCAAAACTAATTGAATTCCTTCTGGGATGGCATTTAAAGATGATTAAGTTATGTTCGTCTTTGGGGAGAAAAGAAGAAATAGACATAAATAAAGATAAAAATATTAATAAAATTAATAATAAGAATGAACAGTGCTGTGCTAAGCCTTTAACACGTATTATCTCCTTTCATCTTTATGATAACCCTGTGTGTTAGGAATGATGAACTTCAGGCTCAGAGAATTTGAGTGATCTGTTGAAGGTCACAAGGCTAAGTTTCAAAGTAGGGATTTTAAAATAGGGTTTTGTTTTTTTTTTTTAAGCATAGAAACTGCAGTGCAAGCAGCTGTGTGATTGGGAGAGTCACGCATGTGTTTACTGAAAGTCTCTCATGCTCGTCAGATACAGTGACACATGCTTATAACAAATAATCTAAGAGTTGTAAGTAACAAAATAAAACAATAAAGATGTTACTAATTTATTCTTGGATAATATAAAGGTCATTTTGGGTAAATGGCAACCCACTCCAATACTCTTGCCTGGAAAATCCCATGGGATCCCATGGATACAGTCCATGGGATTGCAAAGAGTCGGACACGACTGAGCGACTTCACTTTCACTTTCGGGTAGTGGAGAATGGATGCCGTTTCTGAGAGAGTGAAAGACAGAGAGAGAAGGGGAGAGAGAGAAAGTTGTTGTTTAGTTGCTCCGTTGTACCCAACGCATTTGTGACACCATGGACTTCTCTAAGCAAGAATACCGGAGTGGGTTGCCATTTCCTTCTCCAAGGGATCTTCCCAACCCGGGGATCGAACACACGTCTCCCATATTGGCAGGTGGATTCTTTACCACTGAGTCAATATTATTTGTTCATATTCTGGACCCCATTTACTTCCTGAAGTATATAAGCATGCAATTGACAATTGTTCAACTTCTTTTTTTTTTTAATTTTGCTTTTATGTGCCAGGAACAGTAGCAAAGTTCAAATCCTATTCTTAATTGGCACTTCTTGACCAAATATGTCTCTTAAAAAAATACAGCTAAAATTCAGAACACTGATTAGGAAGGCAGGGGTCCTGGTTTCCTTTCTCTAGTCTGTCACTAAGTTGTCACGTGGCTTGCAGTGCCTCACAAACGGTCTATTCTGTTACCTTTAAAAATAGAAAAATAAAAGTGGCTGAAATATTCTATTGCATGACTACTCATCACACTTGTGAAGATAATTTTAATAGAAAGTGATGCAAAATTATAACAATATTATAAAATATAAAATTTGAATATGCTAGAAGTTCAATGGTGGCTCAGAGGTTAAAGCGTCTGCCTCTGATGCGGGAGACCCGGGTTCGATCCCTGGGTCGGGAAGATCCCCTGGAGAAGGAAATGGCAATCCACTCCAGTATTCTTGCCTGGAGAATCCCATGGGCAGAGAAGCCTAGTAGGTTACAGTCCACGGGGTCACAAAGAGTCGGACACGACTGAGTGACTTCACCTCACCTCAGAAGTTCAAATATCATTATCTTATGCTGCAGTATTAATCTCAAGATTGACTTTAGAAATAGACTCTGCCCCTATCTCTTCACTTTAACATTGAGAAATCAGGTCTACAGAAATGAAATTACCAGCCCTGGTTCACAAAGTTGGTTCATGTCATACCACCCAGGTCTTCTGATATTTGAATGAGTATTTTCCCCAGCCTACTTCTCTCCCACTACTTAATTCATAAACATCTTCACGGAAACTTGTAGAATGAACTCTGGGTGATTAAAATTGTAGGCAGGATTCTGGGCCCCATACATGCTTGGAAAAATGCTCTGTCTATAACTGGAACTGAGTACTATTTCCTGAAGGGCAAGTGAAGTGTAATAAAAGAAAAAGGGAACTTGTACTAAAAGGTCAATTTGTGGCTCTAACAATCTACCGTGCTTCCTTGGTGGCTCAAAGGGTAGTGAATATGCCTGCAATGCAGAAGACCTGGGTTCGATCCCTGGGTCGGGAAGATCCCCTGGAGAAGGGAACAGCTACCCACTCCAGTGTTCTTGCCTGGAGAACTCCTTGGACAGAAGAGTCTGGTGGGCTACAGTTCATGGGATCAAAAACAGTCAGACACGACTAACACTTCACTTCAATAATCTACTAAAATTATTATTAAATCCCTTAGGATGCTTCTGCTTACACAGGAAGGAAATCACAAGTTTAACGTACTTTAAAAAGTAGTATTAGAGAAAGTTCTGGCAGATACAAAAAATGCAGTTTTATCTGAGAAAGAAGAGTAGGAATTGTATTTTTATTTTAAAAAGTACAATTACGGTACCACAATGTCCTAATAGATACCATACATTTTTATTTCAATTTTCCACCCTAAAGAAGATAAAATCTGAGTCAATACAGTTGTGAAGCATTTTGAGACTTTATTCGTATGTGAAGTGCTTTCATTTCCATTCCCCCCTCCCCACATCTGTTTCATTTTGGAAAGGATTCTTTCTAGTAATGCACATATGTCAGATAATAAGAGATTAAAACCTAAAAAGGCAAGGCAAATCTGACGTTTTCCCCAACATTCCAAGTAGTCACATAATAAGCTTTACTTCCTCTCCATTGATTTCCACAATTGGGATTTTATTTTTAAAATAAGAAAAGAAATCAATCCCTGAATCACTTTACTTTTTGTATTAGAATTTACAAAACCTGATGCTTTGTAAAAAACTAAGGAAAAATTTTGATAGTTCATCATGTGTATGCATATATATACATGAATACCAGTGTATAGAGTGATAGTTTTACTTTTAATGATTAACCTTCTAATAATGGTGACATGTTTTCTTACACGTTTGTCAATGGGCTTTTATGTGCATTATCTATAATTTAGTCTTCTGTCAGCATTTCCAAGTCATTTTTCTCAGCTTCCAATTTGCCTTTTGACTAATCTGATTTTTGTCTAACTCATCTGCTTTCTAAATTCACTGGAAGTTAAATTATTACAGTATATGTATTATACTCTGTTTACCAACATTTTTATGCAATCAGCTCAATTAAAAGGCTGGGATATTGTGAAAAGGATGACATGAGTTGTCACTTTTTTAAAGGTGTTTAGTATCTCTAAATTAATAGAAAATATTATTTAGTTAAAAAGAATGTATTAGCTATTGATATTGCTTTTTGTAGGCTTGTAAGAAGTTTTTCAGCCAACAATTGAGTCATATTTTGTTTGAAACATAACTCAGTCCTTATGCAAATGTGAGTTTTTACATTTGTGTTTTGCGATTAAATGAAACTATGCTACTTTTTCATCATTTTTTAAATTATGTCAATCTTTGCTCCCTGTCATTTCCCCCTATCCCCATAATCATCTTCCACTGGAAAGTGCGCGGATGGGCAGTCGATACATGTTTTAGAAAGTCTTCTGTTTTCTTATCTCTGCTTTCGACCTATGGTCTTTGAAGTAATTTTCAGTAGTCTCTCTCTCTCTCTAGTGTCAAAGTTTGGTCTCCTGTTAAATGGCCACCTGTGCTAAAGAGAGCTAATCCATTAGGGCCGAGCTCCTCTGAGGAGGTGCCTGGGGCGATCTCTTGAGTTTCAGTTTTAGCAGCTGCTGGAGATGCGTTTGGGATGGTCCTTGTTACAGAAATTAGACAGATCAGGAAGTAAACAGAGGCGCCTTTCATCTGACCCAGCTCGGAGACAAGAGGGTGGGGCACAGGGGGAATTCCTCTTCTAATTACTTTAGGGGTCAGTTCTCCGGGACTGATGTCAATGTCTGACACTCCTAATCTTCAGGGGAAATTTTTGAAAAAGAGAAAGGAAAAAAAAAAATTATGAGCACCGAAGCTGTCAAGTTTTTCCTTCTGAAAATGTCTTGCCCTCTTGGATTCCGGGTGCTGTGTGCGGTTCAGGTGGGTCCTGCCCTTTCTGCACTGAGGAGGAGCTGGAGGAGGAATGTTACGGTGCAGCTCTCCTGAGCTGAAAATGTTCCTCTGAATTTCAAGAGCGCCTTCTTTCTATGTCAGTTCATTCATTTTACATTTTTTTATACTGATTTTCATTGCGCTTGATGACTTGGGGCAAGGTCTATCTCTGTTGTGTTCCTGTCTGTCTTATCATGTTTTTAAGTTGACCTTTCAAAAGAACCCGCCTGCCAATGCAGGAGACATAAGAGACGCGGGTTCGATCCCTGAGTCGGGAAGATCCCCTGGAGAAAGGCACTTCAGTATTCTTGCCTGGAGAATCCCATGCACAGGGGAGCCTGGAGGGCTACGGTCCATAGAGTTGCAAAGAGTCTGACACGGCTGATGAGACTTAGCACATAGCGTGGCACTCAGAATTTTAGCCATGTTCAGCAGCTGCCTGCATGAAAACAGAAGTGGTGTAGAATCAAGTATCTGTTGCCAATTTGTGACTACCAAGTTTAAGAAAAGATAGCTAGAGAAAAGGAAAGATATGTGGATTTGCTTGAGATAAAAGTATCCAAGGATCACTGCAGGCAAAGAATCTCCAACTTCCAATTTCTTATTTGCTTTATTATCAAGTATATGTTTACCTCTGTGTGATGGACTGTTCTTTATTTCAGGACAGAGATTCACTAACTTTTTAAACAATGCAAACTGTAAGCTATTGTTTTGTACATTTATAAAGTCAAAAATTCTGCTACTATATAGAATCTATGTTAAGGAAACTGTAAGAAGTTTAGTAAGCAGACAAATGTTGGTATTCTGAAATAGAGCTTTATAATCATTTACTAACTCTAGTAATAATTTTTTGTCTTACAGCCTATTTCTCAGGTATTAACATAGACACTCCAGCTCTCCTACAGTTACTGTGTGCAGAGTACATATTTTTCTGTCCTTCCCATTTGACTGTTTGTGCTTCTGATTCTAATGTGCTTCTCTTGTACACAATTGGATCCTGATTTTTTTACCCAGTCTTACAATCTGTACTTTTTTGATTAGAGTACTTCATTCAATTACATTTAATGTGATTATTGATGAGGATGGAGCTGTCTCTTATACACATCTTTAAAATTCATATTTACTTAGCAATATCAAGAATATTTAGTGATATTACATTGTGTGGGTGCCTGTGCTGTAATGTTATATACACCATTTACTATGTAATTTCCTCAGTGTGGAAGGTATGTTCATTTCTATACTTTGCTTTGATATAACTCAAAAAATAGAGAAAAGACAATAATGATGAATGAAAGTTCTTCCTTTTGATAATCCAATGTCTAAAATTGGTATTTATTTCAAATATTTTCTTTTCTCCTATTCCGTTTTCAAATCAGAGATATGAAACTTTTTGATATTTGATGTTGGTAAGACTGATTAGAAAAGGAAAACATTCTGAACTAAGAAAAATGTTCATTTCCAATTACAAAATGACCTCAAAGATTATCTTTCTAAATTAAGATGATAAAATATTGCTTGCTAGAAATAACAGGATCAGTTGCATTTTTTTTCTATGAAAAGTATAGTCTTTGGAAGTGAATCTTACTTGTTAGGCAAGTTAGCTTTTGCAAATTGAAGTAGAAATCATAAACGCTGCAAAATATTCACTTCAAAGGACAAGGGGGCAATTTCAGAAACTAGAATTTTATAGTCCAAAATCCCTTGAAAAGCTAAATTCCTTCAAGAAACTGATCCCTGTGCCCTTTAAAGGCTCATTTCTGCTTCTCCCTAAGTGACTTGCCAAATGAATGAAACTATTTCTTCTAGTTTTGAGAATTCGGTCAATTTCAAGGACCAACTTTCTGTCAGCAGCGCTCACTCTGGCTTTTTCCCTAAGCCATCTCAAGATTTCAGGCATATGCACAGCATTTCAGGGAGATGCTCCAGTCTTTGACCTGTTTTCTGTGGCTGAATCCCTTGTCCCACTGGATCATGGCTGCCCCATTCTGTGTTCATGAGATGTGACTGGCTCACTCGGAATTCTGGTATTTCATGCTCAGGCGTGTCCGACTCCTTCCAACCCCATGGACTGTATATGTATAGCCTACCAGTCTCCTCTGTCCATGGGATTCTCCAGGCAAGAATACGAGGGTGGGTAGCCGTTCCCTTCTCCAAGGGAATCTTCCCGACCCAGGGGTGGAACCTGCATCTCTTATGTCTCCTGTATTAGCAAACAGGTTCTTTACCACGAGCACCACCAGGGAAGACTCTGGTGTTTCATACTGGCTCCCAATATGAAGGTCATGGTTCCTCCCATGATGTCTCATTCACTGAATCTTCTCCCAAACTCAGGCTTCTTCAGATACCCTGCATGTCTCAGTATACATACATCTCATGACCAAGTGACCCTGAACTCTTAAATCCACTTCACTACTGCTTCCCCTGCGCCACCCCCCACCACCCCCGACAACACACGAAGGGTGATCTGAGGTCTAGCTTGCTTCTCTCTGATGTTTCGTAGCTTTCATTTGATGCTGAATGTAGGATTTCTCTGAGAGGATTGCACACATCCCAGGATAATACCTGGAGAATCCCAGGGACAGAGGAGCCTGGTGGGCTGCCATCTATGGGGTCGCACGGAGTCGGACACGACTGATGCAACTTAGCAGCAGCAGCAGGATAACCTTAGGGACCTAGAACTGAGGTGTATTCCTCTATACCCAGCATCTTGCCTCTCTGCTCTTGAGGTGAAGCTCTGTCTGAGGTTAGGGCTCTATCTGATGAGGGCTCTTCCCTGGGCTTTCCCTGCAAATGGTTCTCCAAGGTTCTCCTAGAGCCAGGAGTAACCTTGCCCTTCTCAAGTGGAAACGACTTCCTTCACTTCACGCCCCTTTTCCTCTAAATACCGTTCAGTTCAGTTCAGTCGCTCAGTCGTGTCTGACTCTTTGCGACCCCATGACTGCAGCACGCCAGGCCTCCCTGTCCATCACCAACTCCCGGAGCTCAACTCAAGCTCATGTCCATCGAGTCGGTGATGCCATCCAACCATCTCATCCCCTGTCGTCCCCTTCTCCTCCCACCTTCAATCTTTCCCAGCATCAGAATCTTTTCAAATGAGTCAGCTGTTCGCATCAGGTGGCTAAAGTATTAAAACCGTAAACTCGTAGTATCAAGCTTTTCTCTTGATTAAAAGAAGATCTAGGGAAATAAGGACATCCCTTTCTCTTTGAAGAATTCCAGGCTTTGACATCGTTTTGAAGATTTTCATATATTTAGTTCTAAGCTCAAAGGTGAGCGTTCATGTTTTGTTTCAGGTGATGCCTGACCTCTAAACGAGGCAGTAAATATCGTTAAGTCAGTGAACTCCAAGATGTTCAATAATGAGTAACGCCAGCACGATGCTCACAGACAAGCAGATACCTCAGCCCGCCGGCCTAGTGAAAGAAGGAGCTAAGGATTCCTTCCAGCAGCACCAGGAGGCTACTTGCAGTTTACCCCAAAGGCTATCATGGGAGGAGGACTCTTCCAAAGGGGAAAATGGGACCAATAAAGAGTTTGAAATCTGAATTGCCTTAGTAATACCTATGGGGCTTCCCAGGTGGTATGCTGGTAAAGAATCCACCTGGCAATGCAGGGGATGCAAGTTTTATCCCTGGGTCAGGAAGATTCCCCTGGAGAAGGAAATGGCAACCCACTTCAGTATTCTTGCCTGGGAAATCTCATGAACAGAGGAGCCTGGTGGGCTACAGTACGTGGGATTGCAAAAGAGTCAGACACGACTGAGTGACTAATACTTTCACTTTCAATGCACATTTTAAAGTAGCTAATGGCATAATATCCCACTTTTCTATTTTAATTTCTATCCGTTTAATGGAAATGATTGATAGCATCAGCTAGAGGAAATAGGAATTGCATAGTGCAATAAAGTATCCTTCCTACATTTGTGTAAAGCTGAGCTAAGAGGGTGTATGGGATAAAAAAAGAAAACAAGACAATCTTTTTAATGCAAACTGTTCACTCAAGAAAATCCCATTTGTTGTTAAGATGTCATTACTTCTCCTGTAAGTAAGGCATGCAGAAACTTTAATATTTGTTCAATATGTTTTTAGAAGGTTATCAGTCTATCTATAAAAAATGAGCCCTCACTTTATCATAAATAGACTCCAAAAATATTCCTCAATCAGGAGAGACAAGACATGTGATCTTAGGGGAGACAATAATCTTGTATGTGTATGTACAGTTTAACACCAAATCCAAACAGTATTCTTCTATATCACTAATTCCCTTCTGTGGTTGAAATGAGATTTGGTGTCAGTATTATCAGAATTTAATAATGAATGAATATTGTTATTTTATTCCTGGGCAGATTATGCGTTCACTTTAAGAGTGAAACATTTATTCTTTTTGATTAAGACAGTACTCATCAATTTTTCATTTCTCTCATAAGTGCTCATGATAAGGATAATGAAGTTGAGGTCAGCAATTCATCAGTTTCTGATAAAGATTTGTTGAGGGCTTCTATTATTCTAGGAACTCACCCTCATTTATCCAGAGCAACACTGATGTTAATCCCTTCCTTTGCCTTAAATTTTTCTTCCCCTTTTAGAGATTGATAAATGGGATAATGTACCTAAAAGTGCTTTGTAAACTCTGAAGTGCTACACAAATGTAAAATATTATTATTTAAAATTATGATGCATGCTTGGCAGTTAGAATGGTGCTTTTTGTGTAATAATGATGTCTAGCTCTTCTCAATTGCTTCGAGGATCAACGGAAATGGCTCATTGATTGGTAAATTAATGCGGCAGTCTTGCTGTTGTATAGGTTTCTGAGATGATCATTATTCCTGTCTTGAGGAATTCATGTGTTGCAGAAAGGATAGAAACATGACTTTTTAACATTTCATGACTCGACTCTGCCAGATTAAAGGTGATACTTTTATATGTGCTTCTGTACCCCTTGTATCCTATTCCCGTTTTAATCCTTTTGACACTGATGGACACTGAAATACTCTACAACCTCATCACTAAAGGAAACTATCTTATGGAACTCTGATCTCTATGAGCATCTTGCTGTTCATCTCAGCTGTTTCTTAAATCAAAGCATATTTTAGTGTGAGAAGTAAATAGAATCTTCTCCTGGACTTGATTCTGCCCATCCTTCTCTTTGATGCCCTTACATATTATAAATTAATCTGTATTTTAAAAATCTTCATTGGTAAGTTGATAGGGATTGCATTGAATCCTTAGATTACCTTGACTAGAACAGTCATTTCGATGGCCAGAATAGAGACACAGACATAGGCACTGGCTTGTGGACACAGCAAGGGAAGGAAAGGGTGGGATAAATTGAAAGAGTATATATATATATACTGCCATATGTAACACAGACAGCGAGTGGGAAGCTGCTGTATAGCACAGGGAGCCCAGCCTGGTGCTCTGTGACAACCAAGAGGGGTGGGATGGGGGGTGGGAGGGAGGCTTAAAAGGGAGGGCATTTATACATATACTTATGGCTGATTCACACTGTTGTAGGGACAGAGGCCTACACAACATTGTAAAGCAATTATCCTCCAATTAAATGCTAAAAGGGGCTTCCCAGGTGGCTCAGTGGTAATCTGCCTGTAATGCAGGAGATGCAGGTTTGAGGCCTGAGTTGGGAAGATCCCTGGAGGAGGACATGGCAACCCACCTCAGTATTCTTGCCCAGAGAATCACATGGACAGGGGAGCCTGGCAGGATACAGCCCATAGAGTCACAAAGAGTCAGACGTGACTGAAGTGACTTAGCATGCACATAAATGTTAAAAAAAAAAAAAAATGTTTTTAATCTTCAGTACGATCCTATGGAATTGCCTCTAAACCTAATCGTCTCTAATCTCAGTTTTCACAGTCTGGATTATCCATTCTAACTTCTCTACAAAAGTCATTCTCAGCCAGAGTATTACAGTCTATATGTGGGTTCTGAGTCCTTGACAAAGGTATTCAAAATGTGAAATGATTTTAGGGGGATACTTAAGATAAGTATGTACTGTGTTCGGATAATTCTTTTCAAACAGGGCACCGAAGGAATGGGTCCTGTTAAGTGAAGAATAACAGAATCCAATCTGCTGTCTAGTAAGAAAGAATGAAGACCCAGGTTTAGTCTAAAGGAAGGTGGGTAGCCAAGTAAGAATCTGGTGTTTGCTGAAAATTATTGACATGTCCTTTGTGAAAATAACAAAGAACGTCCAAAGTAGAATTTGCATAGAAATTCTTCTATGCAAACCATTGAGGTTCTGAAAGAGTGAGTAATTACAGACCTTTCTAAGACACTCATATCAGAGTCTGATTGTGCTCCAGTTTTTGCTTATCGTGTGTTGTTTTGGAACTTTGCTTCAGCTCTGCTAACTAATATCCTGGTACTTGAATTACACCATAAATTCAAAAGAGACTTAGAACTACAGCTCTACAAGATTGCAAGTCTTAATCCCATCCAGCAAGAAAACAGTTACTGAAGAAAAAAGATCTTGTTATGTAATTGCTGTGTTTAATAGCCAGAGTGAAACATTCTAACAAAGTATCAGTTATAACCAATTTTAGTCAGTAACTTATATTTCCTACAAGTAATTCATTCAAACGTAGAAAGTCAAAGCCAACACGACCCACTAGCTCTTGAGAAAGTTTATTTTCCTTTTGTGTTTAAATACTTGTCAAAGAACCTTTGATTCATTCTGAGCCACTATAAAATCGGGCACATTTTATATTTCCTCGGTACGTGTATTTCAAAGAGGGGGGACGAAGACTTTTATTTTTGTGAAAAAGAAAACAAGTTTGTATTCTGAATGATGGGGCTGTGGGGACACAAATTGTTTGAAATGTGAGGAGAAAAGAAATTGTGTGGGACCGTGGCTGAAGTTCCCACCGGGACTGAAGGAAAACGGTCAGGAGCTTGGTTCCCGATGGCAGGACCAGACTGAGGGAGGAGGTTGGAGGCCACAAATCTTTCCCGTTCATATTGATTCCCATGTGGTGTTTTTGGTTGTTGGGTGGCAATGGCCTTCTCAGGTGGTGCTAGTGGTAAAGAACTCATCTGCCACTGCAGGAGATGGCAGGTTCGATCCCTGGGTCGGGAAGATCCCTGGAGGAGGGCATGGCCACCCACTCCAGTATCCTTGCCTGGAGAAGCCCAGGGAGAGGAGCCTGGTGGGCTGCAGTCCATGGGGTCTCAAAGAGCTGGATACAACAGAAGCGAGTTAGCACACATACACTATAAAAGATTTTCCAGGTTTTGACCAAATTAAAAATTTTTTGACAAATGTGTGTGTTTGATTACTCAAAAGCTTTCTTAAGGTAGAATTCACAAGCCAAAAAATGGAACCATTGTAAGTATACAATTGGATGATTCCTAACAAATTTAGAGACTTGTGTAACCATCACCACATGGAGTTTTAGAACATTTTTGTCGCCTCAAAATTTTCCTCACACCCTTTCACAGTCAGTCTTGCACCCCACTCCCAGCCCCAGGCACCTCTGATATGCTTTCTGTCATCATAAATCGAGTTTTCTGGACATAGCGTATAAATGCAACAACAGGATATGTGCTCTTTGCATTAACTTGGGGAAATGTTTTGGAGGTCCATCCATGTTTTATTGTGCGATAAAAATTGTGGTATATTAAGTTTAAATTTCCATTCAGTTCAGAATGCTTTTTTCTTTTGTCATTTCTTCTTTTGAGGTTTGAATTATTTAGAAGTGTATTGTCTAATTTCCAAACAGGCATTTCCCAAAGTTTTTCTTCTGCCCATTTCTAATTTTACTTCATTGTGGTTGGAGAAGGTACTCTGGATAATTTCAGTCCATTTTAAGTTTACTGAGAGTTGTATAACCTAGCATCTTTTCTGAGTAGAGACTATTCTATGTGTGTGTGTGTGTGTTAATTGTATTCTGATGTTCCTAGTAGACTGTTGTATAAATATCAAATAGGACGTGGTGGTGAGTGTTGTTCAGTGTATTTTCTGTGTATTTCTATCAGATATTGAGACTAGGATATTGAACTCTGATTCTAGTGGTTGGATTGCGTAGTTCACCTTTCATTTCTGTCAGTTCTTTCTTCATCTCTTTTGGATGCTCTTCTCCTGGGTGTGTGCATGCTCAGTTGCTTCAGTAAGGTGTTCTGTCCATGGGATTCTCCAGGGAAGAATACTGGCATGAGTTACGATGCTCTCCTCCAGGAGATCTTCCCAACCCAGGGATAAAAACCACGTCTCCTGCATCTCCTCCATTGCAGGTGAACGCTTTACTGCTGAGCCACTGGGGAAGCCCTCTTGGGTGAGTGTACTTTCATAAGTACTGTATCTTCCTGACATGTTGACCTTTTTATCACTATAAAATGTCCCTAACTCTAGTAATAATTTTTTGTCTTACAGCCTATTTCTCAGGTATTAACATAGACACTCCAGCTCTCCTACAGTTACTGTGTGCAGAGTACATATTTTTCTGTCCTTCCCATTTGACTGTTTGTGCTTCTGATTCTAATGTGCTTCTCTTGTACACAATTGGATCCTGATTTTTTTACCCAGTCTTACAATCTGTACTTTTTTGATTAGAGTACTTCATTCAATTACATTTAATGTGATTATTGATGAGGATGGAGTTGTCTTCTGATTTCCCATTGGTTTTCTATATATTTCATTTTTATTCTCTTTTACTGCTTTATATTAAAATGAATTTTTGTATAAAATTTTAGTTTCCTATTGATTTTTAAAGCTATTTTATAGTGGTTGCTCTGGGGATTTCATTATGTATCTTAACTTCTCAAAATCTACATTAGGTTAATGCTGACATTTCCAATAAAATACAGCAGCTCTGCTGAAATACAGCTCCTTTTCCTGTCCATTCTTTAGAGCTCTGCTTGTCATATACATTACACGTGTATGTATTATAAAGCCATGAATATGGTGCTATAATTATTGCTTATAACTTTTGAAGGAATTTTAAATCAAAAAATAGTTACATCAATATACTCTTCTATATTTACTCCCATATCTTCCATTTCAAGTGCTCTTTATTTCTTCTTTATTTGAGTTATCACTTGGTGTAATTCTTTCAGTCAATAGGACTTTCTTTAGCAGCTCATCTAAAATTGTTCTGCTAGCAGTCAGCTCCCTCAGTCATAATTTATCTAGGAATGCCTTTATTCTTCATTCATTTATGAAGAATAGAATGTTGAACATAGAATTTTTTTGCTTGACACCATTTGTTTTATTTTCTGTGTTTTTTCCCCAGGACTTTAATTTTGCCATTTCATTACTTCCAGGCCCCCATTTTTTTTTTTAATAAAAAGTCAGCTTTTAATTTTACTGTTGTTCTTGGGCACACAAGTCAGTTTTCTCTTGATGTTTTTAAGATCGTCTCTTTGTCTTTCAATGGTTTTAACCATGATATGGTAGGCATGGGTCTCTTTGTATTTATCCTTTTGTTTTATTGCACTTCTTGATTCTGTATAGCAATTTCTTTCATGCAATTTTGGAAATTATAAGCATCTATTCCTTAGGTATTTTCCTACCCACTTCTCTCTACCCTTTCTTCTCTGGGCTCCTGTGCCTGTATATTAGTAGGCTTGCTGTTGTCTGAAAAGTCTTTGATTTTCTGTTCATTTTCCTTCAACAATTTTCCTCTCTGATTTTCACTTTGGTTGATTTCTTTTGGTCATTTTCTAGAGCTATGAAGTGACTGGTTTTGACAATTTTGTCCAGTTTCACAGTGGTTTCAGGAGGAGAGTAATTGTTGGCATCTCCTCATACTAGAGATCTGTAGTCTTGTCCACATTTAAAGAAATACTGACCTGGAACCTCTGTATATGGGGCATTACTTCTATAATTCTTCCCTAGTGGCCCTGCTTCTCACACTCGCTAGTTACAGCTTTCAGTGTGAAGGCCATCCCGCATCTGGCTGTATGCCCTCTGCTCGCTCTGCTTTCTGTCAAATGTTAGGACAAACATTTCACATCTTACCTGATCCATAACTCAGTGATAATTTGAATGATAGCCTTTCTGGAGCTGCAAAGACTATAGATCCTGTATGCTTCACCACAGAGTCGCAGTGTTCTGGACTCCAAGTCATGTCACCATTGATTTAAAAGCAGCCACTCAGTCCTTTAGTACTGGTGATGCTCTCTGGGGGAAAATACTAGACCATCACTGTCCAGCAATGACGATAAAGAGAGCCGTATTACAATGCATTGGTCACTGACTGCTGAATGCCCTTATCATGCCTGGACCCCATCACTCAAACTCCTGTAGTGCTCCTGATATAAAAATTTTTCAGAGATTGAAAGTAATGGATCTCCTTGTGGGCAAATAGCAAATGATTGGGAACCTCTAAGATACATATGGAGGGGAAACACCCCAAACACAAAGTTCTGGACGAAATCTTCTTAGTTGTCCCATTAGAGTTAAATAGGCTTGTACTTTTAAAAGATGATGTGAATAGCTGGACAGAAAAGATTGACTGAGTACTGTGAAATAAATGGGAAGCAAAGCCTCACAGTGGAAGAGGGGCTTGCATAGGACATATCACCTTTTGACCTTACGGTAATTAAGGGGGTGTGCTCCTGAGAAGCAGAGGCCTCTCAGTAAAAGGACAGACTGTAAGGGAACTCGTGTTTCCTGAATTCCTTTAAGACAGAGGAGAAGGAAGTTTATGTAAAGAAACAGAAGGATAGAGGTGGTTGCTGACAGATGGAGGCTCCAGAGGACATTGTCAGACATGATAGAGCAAGGGAAGTTGGCAGAAAAATCAGACGAGGGGTGAGAATTCTGCAAACAAAAATATTACCTGAGGGCCTGACATTTGGGAATGAGGGTAAGAAAAAATTTTCTCCTGTCCAAAACAGGGACACATAATCGCAAGGAAAAAAAAAAAGAACTCCAACGTTATCTTCAATACTAAATGTACCTTAAAGTGAATCAGCATATAACTGCAAATTAGTAACTAACCTTGTCATCATTATCAATATCATCATCTTATTATTATATTAAGTGAAGCTTTATTTGGGAGTATTAAAATACCCAGTGTGACTAACAGAGTTTACTTTCAGGTTTCAGTGTTGTTATTGTGGAAAGTCAAATGTATACCTGGAAAATCTTTGTTCTCAGGTGATTCCTCTCAATTCATTGTAGCCCTGGGGCATTTTTGGAGGCAGATATTTGTGCAAAAAGGGAGCCAATGAATAGTGCAAATGCTACTAAAAAAATTAGCGTGTCTTATGAGGAGGCACAGATGTTAACGTATCAGATGCAAGGAAAGGGAACTCTAACTAATTGGATCCTATTCACCCTCTGTCAGTTTCATTTAAGGAGACATTTAAACAGTACACAGCTGGAATTTGGAAGATCTCCTTAAACGAGACTCCATAAAACCAAGCTAGTTTAGAGTACTTCTGTGTCTACTTCCGGTTTCTTTGCTTCTAGCTTGCTTTGCCTATTGACATGAAGATGTTAGTAGCTTTGGAGTATTTTATTAAGCAAACAGGAAAAGTTTCTAAAAGATATGAAAGTTTAGAGAATTGACACTTGATAATTAAAAGTTATTGGGTTTCCAATCTCAAACAGACTCAATCAGGCAAGGAGTATTCCCAAACCAACCTCAGTTTGCAACTTAGTATAAAAGAATCATAAGAGTTTAGACTTGAAAGCCACCTGAGATTTTATTTAGTCAAACTCATTCATTTTGCAAGCTAGAAAAGTCAATGCTCAGAGAGGTGAAATGGCCTAATGAAAAAAATCATAAAGTGATTTTCATGAAGGGCCCTCCCTAAAATCAAGATTTGTTTAGTCTGAGGTTGGGTTTTCACTTGCTCAGACGTGTCTTTGTGACCCCATGAACTTTAGCCTGCCAAACTCACCCAGGCAAGAATACTGGAGTGGGTTACCATAGCCCCCTCAATCCAAGTTTAGTCCTGTTTTAATATCTCATCTTGCCTCCCTCTCAGATCACATGAGATTAAGGTGTAATCATCTCTTTTAAAATTTTTCATGGGAATATAGTTGATTAACAATGTTGTGTTAGTTTCAGGTATAGAACAAAGCAACTCAGTCATACATGTATATGCATCCATTCTTTTTCGAATTCTTTTCCCAATTAGGTTGTTACAGCATGTTAAGCAGAGTTTCCTGTGCTATGCAGTCAATCTTTGTTGGTTACTCATTTTAAATATAGTAGTGTGTACGTATTAGTCCCAAACTCCTATTTTTCATAAGTTCCCAAGGAAACAGAATTTGTGATTTCTCTTTGACACATTGTGATACTATCTAAAATAGTATCAAAACTCCATGAGGCTTAAAATTGACTTTTAAATAAAAACACCATAAAAGTCTGCATGTACATTGTGTGTATTTTCTATCCCCATACTGCCGTGGAAGGTAGAAAAAAATAAATAAGCCAAGGTTTTCCAGGTGAAAATAAATTGTTAGAATTCTTTCTCCACTGAGTCACAGGCAGATTACCCTGAGTGAGTCTGCTGCGCTAGTTCCATAAATCAAGTAACTTACAGTTACCCCAGCCCATTAAGGTTATCATGTTGTCAATATGCCACATGTTACACTGGTCTAGTCAATGACTCAGCTAAGTATGACAGACAGTTTTCAAAAGTATCTTGTGGTCCTTATAATTTATTCCACATTTTCCTTAAAAAACTTTAATTTTCCTGACCTGGCCACACACACAGAATATAGATGTCACAAGCGGATTTCACTTCAGTGCCTAAGAGAGTATCCCACACAGAATTTGCTGCTTCTCTCCTCACATCCATGCTCTCAGTTTCATGCTTGCTTGCTGGTTTAAAAACATTGCGTTTACCATGTGTGGTGTTCAGGTATTCATATTCTGGACAATAACTCTATTCCCTTGATTCTTGTTAAATTAAAGTTTAGAAAAGTATTTGGGAATAGAAGTAAAACTTCCTTCAAAAGTGTATGCTAAGAAGAAATTTGAAATAAAAAGACAATTCTTCTAGTTTAAAAAATATTTACTCTACCAATAAAGAGCCTTGAGACCAATATGCCCATCACCTTTTAAGAGCCAGTGATTCAATAAATACCGAATAGCTAGATCTGGCAGAACCCTCGGAAGGAACAGTCCTCTTTTACAGCCTAAGAGATGAACCACAAACCAGTCACACAGATAACTACCCTCGCACGTCTTCAGACACCTAACTGTGTACCTGGCCCGGTCGATGGATACATAGATCTGGGGGAGTGAAAAAGCAGACACTCGGGGTCAGTTGCAGTCCTGAGAACAGTGGCCACTGAGGTCGATGGCTTCTGAATCAAATGTAGAGAAATTAGCTTTCCTAGCCAGCACTAGACTAGAAACTTAAAGCAGTGCTGGGTAGCAGACCGTATACCCTGCTGGTTAGAGAAAAGCCGGAACGCGTGTGTTCCCAGCACGCATGCTCCCTGAACTCCACGGCATCTGGCTTTTAAGCCTTAAGAGACTGATGTCTTCGTAGCCACACAGGCGTGCTGGAGTTGGCAGGGGTGAGCCTACTCTTGACTCATGGGCGCCCCCTGGGCACCTGATCCATGGACACTGCCTGGGCTGGGGAGTAAGCGGGCGCCGGGATGAGGCGTTGCAGCGAGCGTGGAGAGTAGGGAGCCTCCAGGGGGAACAGGTTTCTTCCTTCATGGGAAACTGCAAGGAAGCTGCCTGGGGCTGTGGGAGGTGCCAGGGTCGCTGGAGGAGGCAGGCAGGAGATGAGCAGGGTCTGGGTTCATGGAAGCCGACTGGGAACTTGCTTTCATGGATATCCATTTAGGGCCATTGGAGCCCGCTGGTGCCAAGGTGAAAGCGGCGGGCACCCTGGGTTCAGGGGAGCCTTCAAGGAGCCTCAGGAGGCTCTGGGGCTAGCCCGGCGCCGGGCTCTGGGGTCCCTGGGATGCAGTGTTCACTCCAGCCTCCTTCTCCCAGGGGAGGACCTCTCTCTCCGGGCTGGGCGTCTGGGATTGGAGGGAGGGCGGTGGCAGGGAAGGTGTGAATCTATCTTTCCCGCCCTGCTCAGTGTAGCCTTTCTTTTTGCTGGGCTGTAACCCCTCACCTGGAATTCTTGACTCTTGTGAAAGTACTTTGGCGTATAGATAGTTGTTGAAATTGACGCTGTTTTTGGTGACACAATTGGTAAAGAATCTCCCTGCCAATACAGGAAATCCAAGAGAGGCAGGTTCTAGCCCTGGGCCGGGAAGATCCCCTGGAGAAGGAAATGGTATTTCTTGCCTGGAGAATGCCATGGACAGAGGAGCCTGGTGGGCTACGGTCCACGGGGTTGCAAAGAATCGGGTGTGCTGAGCACACACACACGCTGCAGGGGCAAGCCGTGGAAGTTCCTAGGCTGACATTTTGCTGACATCACTCCTCAGCCTTTTCTTTTCATGCTACCAGATAGATTTACTAATAGTTCTGAGTGTTAGTGCTATGTAATAACATCTCTAAGGAATGGCATTTTTGACATAATATAATCTGAATCGTTGCTGCTGTTCAGTTGCCCAGTTATGTCCAACTCTTTGCAACCCCATGGGCTGCAGTATGCCAGGCCTCCCTGTCCTCCCATCGCCCAAATAATATTACCTAAATAATAACATTTCAATATTTTAATTACTTCATTTATCCTGTAGATATTTTTGAATGCAGGCTTCTTCCCTCCCAGAAAATTTGCTAGCAATTCTGAATTACATTTCTGTATCCACAGTAGCTCTCCAGGCAGGCAAAAAGTCAGGAAACCCAGGTTTGACAGACTAGACGGTATCTCTGTAGGTGAACACAGAGGCACCCGCTCCTTCAGTTTTCAGGATGGAATGAATCAGAATAGAATATTTTGGGGCTAATTTCTGTTAAATCACATTTAAAGCCAGTACCTATGCAATTCAAAATAAATACCACGGCTTTACATACGATTACAATTTACATAAATAAAGCTGAGTGCCAGGGAAAGAATTTACATTGAACAATAATCTTTAGAGCCTTCAAGCTGCCCATTCAAGGGAGCCAGGTAAGGCAGGGAGAAGGAGACAGGAGGAGACAGGTTTGGGGAAGTCAGAATTCCCCAAATGAGGTCTCCGCATAGGATGGGCTGAGGAGGATCAGAGATGGAATCACTGAAGCGAATGATCTATCTTATAAATTAGACTTCAACTAGTGTAAAAGCTGCAGAAGTGAGGGACCAATTGTTTTGGTAGCCTGTCGGAAATAATTTCAAACCTGACAAGACACGGAGCAGCGTGGTGTGATCTCCTAGCCTTCAGCCCTCACGCTGGGAGGGAAGCAGAGCAGGGCAAAGCATTGGAAATGCCGCTTCACGGAGGCACCGCGGCCAGATCCCAGTGCCCAGCCCTGCCATGCGCTTCACCCCCCTCCCTCTCCCGGGTGCCCCTCCAGCCTCTCCTGGCCACCCTCCCTCGGTGGGTATAGAATTCAGGCTTTTATGGAATCAGGATGAGTTGATATAAGCAATAGCAACAAAAACAACATCAAAAGAAATTACACCACCATCCAACTATCTCATAACATCATTAGTGACCTAAATTAAAGCAAGATAATCGCCCCAGCAGACAACAAACAGCCATGAAGAATACTAATAGCGCTGAAAGCGCGTTTCAGCGCTCTCCTAGCAGCCAAGCTTCACAACATTCCTGCAATTTGTGTACAGATCGACTGACAAAGCTTTTTTTCCCCCCCCAAGTTCGGGAAAATAAAACCAATGAAACTCACCTGGATGCTTTTTTGTTTGTCGTTTTCAGGATCCTTCTTGTGAAAGGAATAAAAGCAGAAACAGGACCATTAAAGCTCAAGCTTGGCCGAATTTTGAGTAAGTCATTGTCAGATAAAGTCTGAGAAATGCTAAATAAACCATGGCTTTGATGAGAGAGCAAAGAGAATGTGATTTCTGACATATAGGTCAATGGCATATTGGCTGTGATTCACTTAATTTTCTGTAATAAATTGGGTAAGTGATTTCACCTCAATTTTTTTAATCCTCTAATAACACCAATTCGACAGTTACGTTTTACATCAGCAACTTGTGGGTGATCCTAATGTTAAAAGTAGATGAATGCTGACATGATTCTACTTTTCTCCCCTCGTATTCCTAGGGTCAACTTTGATATGAAAAATTTGAATAAAAGGATTAATTATAATTTCATGAATTGGGATAAACTAGTCCCCATAGTAATATTTCAGAGAAATAGTTAGGTGAGAACTTGTTCTAGGCTCTCATGAGTTACACTGAATGAAGTTAAGATTGGAAATGGAGGATCGCTTTAACAAACCCAGCCGGATCCTTGGGCCACTGCTTATGTGATAAATAGATATGTGATACCTATGGTAAGTTCTGCCTCTGGAGGCAGTGAGAATAGGGATAAATAAAGGTGTATCAGGAAACCTAAGAATTTTTATTCCTTCTGCTCTTCCTTCCAAAGGGGATAAGCCATGCTAATGAGCTTCATGCAAATGTTTTTATGGCTATCTTCACTTACTGCAATTTCATTCTCCATCTGCTTCCCTATGAGGGCAAAAGAGAGAGGGCTTGTCCAGCAGGCCATGGCCTGTGTTGTTCTCGTGGATGCTTAACATGAAGCCAACCAGACTGTATTTCCAAGGGATGTGTGCTGGGCAGACTGCTAAACTTGAGAGCAGACAAGATCTAGAAACTCCCATATCCTGGTGGACTAGCATAATGCTTAAATCAAAAGAGTTCCATAAACCTTTGCAGAGTGAAAACTAGCAACCTCTGTGTGTTGTATTGTCTTCATCTTGATTAAATCTATCAAAAGTGAAACCTCATGTTATTTCAGGATAGCTGGTGCTGACTTTTATTTGTCTCTTAGCATTTCATGGCAGTCATTCCACATTTTCCCAGTAATCAGCTCTGGTACAACTGAGGACAGATAAGCTACGGTGGGAGGGACCCTGACCCTAGTCAGGACACCTTGACACTATTGTGCGGCAGTGGGGAGCTATTCTCCTGGAAAAGGAAATGGTAACCCACTCCAGTATTCTTGCCTGGATAATCCCATGGATAGAGGAGCCTGATGGGCTACAGTCCTTGGGATGGCACAGAGTCAGACACGACTGAGCATGCACACACATGGGAAGTTTACAACGGACTAGGTCTCAGTGTCTCTATTTTGAAAATGGAAATAGCATCTTTCGTGTGGAGCTGGGAAGGTTAAGGAGATAATGTATGTGCTTAGCATGACTCTGAAAAAGTATTAGCGATATACATTTTTGATAGCACTGTAAACAGTAGAGGTCATTGTGTGGGTGTGTGCCTACATGCTAAGTCGCTTCAGTCGTGTCTGACTCTTTGCAACTCTTTGAACTGTAGCCACCAGCCTCCTTTGTCCATGGAATCCTCCAGGCAAGTTTACTGAAGTGGGTTGCCATGCCCTCCTCCAGGGGATCTTCCTGACCCAGGAATTGAACCCATGTCTCCTGCAACTCCCGCATTGTAGGCAGATTCTTTACCACTGAGGCATTGGAGAAGCCCTAGGAGCATTGGTATTTCTAACCAATTCCTAGATGCTGCTTCTGGTCTGGACCTCACCAGGAGAATCACTACCCTAATTTTACCCTATTCTTGCAGATGTGGGTGTGTGTGTTTCAATTCTCCCTGCTTTGTGTTTTGAATGCAAATGAGCAAGCCAGTAGCCATTTGATTTTGATGAAAGCACTTAAGTGGATCAAACTGGAACCTAAAATGGACCAAAAAATCCTATTCTTTTGGCTGTTTCATTCAGCCTGCCTGCACGTATCAGTAAAGTCTTCTGAGGATGCCATAAAAATCTGAAAATGCCATTCTTCTACAACTCCTTCCCTGCGTTCAGTAACCCTTTCTTACAGCTAAAACCAGTTTACTATTGATTCAATGAGAGATTAGATATTTAGACGACTGCCAGTCTGACATTAACAGAGTTAACTTTGAGAGAAACATCCATGTAGGTTCTGTTTATTACTTTTGCAATTAGATTTGCATACTGTTGATGCCTGCTCCCAGGGGTGCATTTGTGATATGGAGAAGGTAGGACAAAAACGAGGCCACATCTATGGCAAAGTCCCATTTAGCCTACTTTTTCCTCCCTTGCTTACATTTGTTTCCCTACCCTGTGAATCAGATGAAAAGCAGGAAAAACAAAGAGAGGCAATAACAGTACTTAGGCTGGCTGGAAAATTCTAGTCCAAGACAGGAGGCTTGGTTTTGATTACATCTAGTAATCAAGCTGTGTCACATCAGGAAACATTGACCTGTGCATTGAAAAGCTTGATTCTAGAGACTGTACAATCCATTGACTGGGACAAGCAGCCTCAGTTCATCACCCTTTTTTCAGTATTGTGGCGTTGTTTCTGAAATAGGAAAGACTACTTAGGACGACTGGGTTAGTTGGTTATTACTTGGGCACTGTTTTCTAGGCATAGTTGGGGAACAGCGCTTAAAAAAAAGAAAAGCAATATCAGACTACCAATGGATGGAGCAGGGAGTTCCAGTATACACCAATTACAAAGCACAGACGAGATTATCTTTGCATTTCAAAAGACAGGAAATTAAATATCCTTAGATTTTACTCAGTTTCTACTCTTTTTAAATATCTGCATATATACACTGACCATACAAGACTTTGTATTCCGTGAGACGATGGGTCACGCAGTTCACCACTTGGCTGTGGTTTTTCAGGTCCAGAACAGGACTGGTGCTAAGCACTCTCAAACTTCTGTTCATATTCCTAATTGTTGTGTTTCATGGATTGGAGGAGGAAATGGCAATCCACTCCAGTGTTCTTGCCTGGAGAATCTCAGGAACGGGTAGCCTGGTGGGCTGCCGTCTATGGGGTCGCATAGAGTCGGACACGATTGAAGCGACTTAGCAGCAGCAGTTATGCACAGGAGAAATCTGTTTCAGAAGTAAGAAAACACCTGTTGGTATTAAGCCACTACACACACACACACACACACCATTTTTAAAGTATATAACTAGGAGTGTGCACTTTCCAGGTGACTTGGTGGTAAAGAACCCACCGGCCGTGCAGGAGATATGGGTTTGATCCTTGAGTCAGGAAGATGCCCTGGAGGAGGGCATGGCAACCCACTCCAGTATTCTTGCCTGGAGAGTCCCATGGACAGAGGAGCCTGGCAGGCTACAGTCCATGGGGTTGCAAACAAAAAATAACCAGGAGTGTAAACAGTTGCTTATTCCTTAATTCTGAGGTTGCTAATTCAGTGTTAAGTAAGGTCATTATCTGGAATATGTATTAGGTTAGTGCATTTATTCATTTCTTCTTTTACTATTGTAATATCTATTTATAGGATGATTTATGTCAGATGATAGCTAAAGGTCTAGCTGTGGCCACTCAGATTCCTTCTGGTAAATTTGTCTTTATATATTGATATATCAACTGATATTCAATGTTTCAAGCAATAGCTTTTGAAATAAAATGAATGAAATACTACAAACCAGTAAGTAATGAGACTGATTTTTAAAGTCATATTAACCCCATGTGAACTGATTGACAATTAGTGACAATGGGAGATTTCATATGCATTTTGCAGAATTATCATCAGCAGCAGTTTATGTGAGCTTACTTTGCATATCATCGTCTGCTAGAAAATATGGCCTGAGAAAAAATGCATTGATTATTTTTTAAATTGCATTAATTCTCTGGAAGAGTCAAAGACCACTTAAAAAATCTCACCAATTAATTTCTCATTTTCAAAGGATTGTATAAAATCATAGTCTTTAGTACTAAAAGTAAAATTTTAAAAAATCACTGCCAAGAGAAAAATTTGAGATCATGGTGTCCTTTGAGGCAACTGGAAGCTTTCTGGGGTTTGTAAAACCTAGGTTGCAAACACATAACTAGGATAATACTTTAACGTAAATTTGAAAATAGAAATAAAAGTAAGCCATTGCTTTAGAAATAGCTGTGGCACACCCTGAAATGGGCTCTGCTGGAAACAGAAGCAAGAGACCGAGTCTGAAACTGATGATTGGACTCTCTTAAATGGCCTCTATCACATTTATTCAGATGTCCATTTCCTAAAAGGAGTGAGCTATGCTGTGCTGATGGCTCACCTAGGGAAAACATTAAAAGTCAGTTCAGAAAGAATTATAAGAATACATTTTTTGAGAAAATGAAATAGAGATAACTTGACTTTGATCATCATTTTCCCTAACAACAAAAATCCTTTGACTCTCAGTATTAAGCTTTATCTCACTAAGCAAGATACATGTTTGAGTATGTTGTCGGAATAAATGGTGCCATGAAAATAATCTCTCATTGTGTTTAACAATCTTCTCAAATGCGATTAAATGTAGGAGTGAGCTATGATAAAACACCCCTCTCTGACAGGACGAATTTGAGCGAGATGGGAAAGGAGGAGAAGGCCTTGCTGGAAAGGCTGCTCTAAAAATGGTACCCCACCCCCAGCCCCTGTGTTGCTCACTGGTTATGGAGATTCTGTGGGTCGTCACTCAACTTTGATGCTTTTCATTAAACAAATAACTGATGTTGTTTTGAAAGTCTTCATTGTTAGAGTGTTGCTTCCATTTTATGTTTTATATTTTTTGGCCACAAGGCATGTGGGAATCTTAGCTCCCTCACCAGGAATGGAACCCACACGCCCTGCACTGGAGAATGAAGTCTTAACTACTGGACCACCAGGAAGTCCCATAAATGACTGATATTTTTAAGAGAGGTTATTGACATCCCCGGAGAAGGCATTGGCACCCCCTCCAGTACTCTTGCCTGGAAAGTCCCATGGACAGAGGAGCCTGGTAGGCTGCAGTCCAATACTGGACCACCAGGAAGTCCCATAAATGACTGATATTTTTAAGAGAGGTTATTGACATCCCCGGAGAAGGCATTGGCACCCCCTCCAGTACTCTTGCCTGGAAAGTCCCATGGACAGAGGAGCCTGGTAGGCTGCAGTCCATGGCATTGCTGAGGGTCGGACATGACTGAGTGCCTTCCCTTTCACTTTTCACTTTCATGCATTGGAGAAGGAAATGGCAACCCACTCCAGTGTTCTTGCCTGGAGAATCCCAGGGACCGGGGAGCCTGGTGGGCTGCTGTCTATGGGGTCGCACAGAGTTGGACACGACTGAAGTGACTTAGCAGCAGCAGCAGCAGCACTAACATCCCATTTTAATCACTCTGATTTGGAAATGATATTTAAGTGTCAGGAATGGAAGAAGGTGTGGTGGATAGTTTGTTTCTTCCTGAATGGAGGGTCTTTATACAGAGATAGCCTTGTTGATAGAAGTAAGACCCAAACAAGCTTTGAGGTTAGCGCACTTCCCTGTAGACCAGAGGGCAAGAAAGAGGAGGCGCCCAGACAAAGACAGAAAATAAGGGCTACATATTCTCCCTCCTTCGTTTAAAGAAAAGCAAAGTGAGTTATCTGGGTGCTGACTGGGTCCCCAGGTGTGAGAAGGGTCTTCTGGAGGCAGATCTCAGAAGGCGCATTTTCTGAGCACCCTGGGTGCTGGGGAGACCATCGTAGCCTTGAGGGCAGCTGGACATAGTCCTTTCTCTTGCACAGTGTGACCAGGTACTTGGAGATGAGGCAGCTCAGTCACAATTAACCTACGGCCTATTTTTAAAGAAATAATAGCTGCAAGTAGAACCAATTTTAGTCAAAAGTAGTCCCTGGTATACCAGTGTAACCTGTTATGCTATGTGTATGCTTAGTCGCTCAGTCATGTCCGACTCTTTGCAACCCCATGGACTGTAGCCAGGCTCCTCTGTCCATGAGGATTCTCCAGGCAAGAATGCTGGAGTGGGTTGCCAGCCCTCCTCCAGGGGAATCTTCCCAATCCAGGGATTGAACCCAGATCTCCCACATTGCAGGCAGATTCTTTACCATCTGAGCCACTAGCGAAGCCCAAGAATATTGGAGTGGGTAGCCTATTCCTTCACCAGCGGATCTTCCTGACCCAGGAATTGAACCAGGGTCTCCTGCACTGCAGGCAGACTCTTTGCTAGCTGAGCTACCAGGGAATTCCATTATGCGGTAAACAAGCTTAATCATCTAGCTTGTAACCAAGCCGACCGACCACGAAGCCCACGGAAAACAGAAAGTCCCCTTTCAGCTTTCAGGCATACTGATCCCAAGGAGAACACACTTCAAACTATGCTGAATTTGTCTTGCATTGAAGGTGATAAAAACCCTCAGAAGGAACTAGAGAAGGCTATCTATGACAGGAAACTTCTGAGAGAGTGTAAACACGTCTTTTGCCTTCATTTTGTCTTTGGTAGAGTCTGATTTTCTCTAGGATTTCTTAGGCTGATGTTTCAGAAATCTTTGTGCGACCTCTGTATGTCTTGATGATTGGAACTAAGACTGCTGTCCTTTTGATTCTCTCTTCTTTGACTCCCCCTCATTCCCTCAGGCTGCCCTGGTGGCTCAGATGGTTAAGAATCCACCTGCAATGCAGGAGATATAGGTTCAATCCCTGGGTTTGGAAGATGTCCTGCAGAAGGGAATGGCTACCGCCTTCAGTATGCTTGCCTGGGGAATTCCATGAACAGAGGAGACTGGCCGACTACAGCCCATGGGGTCGATAAGAGTCGGACATGACTGGGTGACTGACACAGTGACCTCACAACATTCTCTCACTTTCTGCGCAGCCTGAGACACCCTGGCTGGATACAGAGGGTACTTCTCACCATGCGCTTGTTTAAAGGGCACTGTCCTTCAGTGAACCACAGCTAAATATCCTGGCCAGGGCATCATATCATTTGTCCACATATGCTTACGTAACTTGCATGCCCTTTTCCTCCCAGCTCTGCTCCAACATCAAACAAAAGGCCCAGGGATGTTTACTTTAGTCTATTTTAAATTCAGTCTCTTTGTATGAAGGAATTATGGAATATCCCTGTTGTATACAACACTACCCACACTACCCAAAGCAGACAGTTTGGGAAATGGATTGCCATTGAAATGGGAAATATCCAGTACTTTAATAGCAAGCATAGCAAGTTGGGGGAAGTGGTACTTATCTATAAGCTTTTGTAAAGTTAGAAGCTGAACTCCTGATACTCTCTTTGGTACGAATTGTTATCTTCTTCTTCACACACATTCTGCTTTTTCTGCTCTCAGAAATTCCTTTGAGATGAACAAATGATCCATTTGCTGAAAAGGTAAATGGATTGTGCACATGAATGATTCTATGGTTGTTAATTTACCATACGATACTGACATCAAATGAGGATTTCTATTTGCATGGGAAACATTGTCATTTCTGTTAGAGTGAGGGGAATTTTCCTCATCTTTGTTAAAGAATTCTTTACTCAGAACATAATGGCTAGAAGTATAAAACCAACTGTTTCCAGCCTTCTCTCTCTTATGGCCCTACGTGCCTGTCACTTCAGTTGTGTCTGACTCTTTGCAACACTATGAACTGTAGCCCGCCAGGCTCCTCTGTCCATGGGATTCTCCAGGCAAGAATACTGGCGGGGGTTGCCATGCCCTCCACCAGGGAGTGAGTGAGTGAGTGAGTGAAGTCGCTCAGTCGTGTCCGACCCTTTGCGACCCCATGGACTGTAGCCTACCAGGCTCCTCCCTCCATGGGATTCTCCAGGCAAGAGTACTGGAGTGGGTTGCAGTTTCCTTCTCCAGGGCATCTTCCCAACCCAGGGATCGAACCCGGGTCTCCCGCATTCCAGGCAGAAGCTTTAACCTCTGAGCCACCAGGGAAGCCCTAAACAGGGATCGAACCCCATCTCCTGTGTCTCCTGCATTGGCAGGTGGATTCTTTACCATTAGCACCACCTGGGAAACCCCTTATGGCCCTCAGTTCAGTCGCTCAGTCGTGTTCAACTCTTTGCGACCCTGTGAATCGCAGCACGCCAGGCCTCCCTGTCCATCACCAACTCCCGGAGTTCATACAAACTCATGTCCATAGAGTCAGTGATGCCATCCAGCCATCTCATCCTCTGTTGTCCCCTTCTCCTCCTGCCCCCAATCCCTCCCAGCATCAGATTTTTTTCCAATGAGTCAACTCTTCACATGAGGTGGCCAGAGTACTGGAGTTTCAGCTTTAGCATCATTCCTTCCAAAGAAATCCCAGGGCCGATCTCCTTCAGAATGGACTGGTTGGATCTCCTTGCAGTCCAAGGGACTCTCACACATGTAAATGTTGTCTTTGATTTAAGACATCTCATTTAATTGTATGCCCTTTGGCTTGCCCCACTGCATATAAACAAATCTCACTCTAAATGTAGACGGATCCAAAAGTGGAGATCTAAAACATCTCAATAACCTTTTATTCAAGTCAACATCACTACTCTGAAAATTAGTGAAACACAAACTATTGCATTAGGAAAATCATGTTCATTTTGCTTCATTGTGTGTAAGCGAACCGAGAGGGAGCATAATTCTGTAATTTTCAAGTGAGGAATGGAGGGAAGGAGGTTTCTAGGCATTTGACGATTTCAGTGCTTATGCTAGTGACAAACGTTGTCTGCACAATGATGGAGCCATAATGCGGCCTTACCCCACTGAGCATTTCATTAGTTGCTTAATTGAAAGCTTTATTTCATCGAAGAAAATTCCTAAACATGGACTATACTTAGTCTTTCAGGACAAGTCAAACAAGACATAAAAAGAATATGAAATAAACCACTCGTTTATGTTGCGTATTAAAAGAGAGATTCTCACTGTGAAATTCTATCTACATTCCTCACTGATTATATTCTAAAAGAAACACATACATTTTCAAGTGAAGACTTTTTTCTCGGAGACACAAGACCAAACTTGGCTGGCTGCATGAAACTGTGCACAGTATGAAGCAATTATGTACACATACATGCATTTGATAATTGAAATAGGAAATGATGTCCTTCAGGATACAGTAACAAGTTAGTTTTCCTAATAATTTAATACATTTTCATTCCAAATGTCTTACGCCAACCAATGAGACCAAGAGATGATTCATAAAAGACACTCTTTAAGTAGAAAGGACCCCACAGTTTAATATGGATCAACTGGCTTCCTAATAGGAAGTTGTGGTATTGCAATGTGATAAGAAATAAATACTTATTCTTCCTCTGTGGCTTCTGGCATAAAAGCCTCTAAAACCCTTGGACTTGCCTGGGTGATAAGGCTGACAGGAGCATCTTTTGCTATTCACAATAAGCCCCTTTCAACTATAGGTGGTTTATGCTAATAAGGTGATTCTTGGTGGACCTCTGGATTGCCCAGTTGGGGGCTGGTTACCAAAGGAATCAATCAAGTGCTTAGAGGTTTGGAACTTTAGCCCCATCCCAGGACTCTGGGGCTGAGAGATTGGAGATCGGGTTAATCACCAATCTCCAATAATTCAATCAACTATCCTTTAGTAATGGAACTTACATGAAACGCCTAAAAAGCAAAGTTCAGAAGGCTTCCAAATTGGTGAACACACAGGGTTGCTGGGAGAGTGGTGGGCCCAGAGAGGGCATGGAAGACCCATGTCCCCACCTATGAAAGTAACTGACCGCACACATTTCTTTCATTTGAATATCCTGAGATGTATCCTTTACAATGATCTAGTACATACAGTGCTGTCCTGCATTCAAGGAAAGGGTTGCACCTGAGGAAGGGATTCTGGGCACTCTCTGCATCAGACTTACAGGAGGCCCTGTGATCGGCAGCTGAAATGGGGGTGTGGACAGCCTTGTGGGACTGAGCCCCAACTTATGGGCTCTGCGCTAACACCGGGTACTTAGTGGCGGAGTGGAACTTTGGACACCCATTTAATGACTAGGGCTTCCCTGGTGGCTCAGATGGTAAACAATCCACCTGCAATGCAGGAGCCCCGGGGTTCCGTCCCTGAGTTGAGAAGATTCCCCTGGAGAAGGAAAGAAAGGGAAAGTGAAGTCGCTCAGTCGTGTCTGACTCTTTGAGACCGCATGGACTGTAGCCCACCAAGCTCCTCCGTCCATGGGATTTTCCAGGCAAGAGTACTGGAGTGGGGTGCCATTGCCCTCTCCAGGGGATCTTCCTGACCCAGGGATTGAACCCAGATCTCCCACATTGTAGGCAGATGTTTTTACCGTCTGAGCCACCAAGGCAGTCTGGCTACCAACCCCAGTATTCTTGCCTGGACAATTTCAAGGACAGAGGAGCCGGGCAGGGTGCACTGCATGGGATCACAGAGAGTTGGGAACGACAGAATGACTAACACTGTTACTAAGTTAGAGAATTGGTTGTGAGTGTGAAAAAAATCTGACATATTTGCTATCAGAGTGTTGTGAGTAAAAATATATCATAGAAGCTTCTTCCTATATGTAACTTCCAATTACATAGATAACTTCCAATATCTTGAACTCCTCATGTGTTCAAGTTGCCAATGATTCTTAGGAGAGAAAAAGAAATAGAAAACCAGTATTTCCAGCACTAGATAAAATTACTACTTTCCCCCCAAGACAGGCAAGACTACCAACTCCAGAATTTGTATCAGAATTGTTAGTGTCCTACCCATCAATAACTCAGCAAATATCAGTAAGCACAACAGAGGATTTCCAGAGCAGATCACAGAGTCCTGTTTTAACAACATTCCCCAAATTTCATTATGTTTCATTTTCATTCAGTTTGAAATATTTTCTCATTTTTCTTGTGATTTCTTCTTTGACCCATAGATTTGACAGATATATATTATTTAATTTCCAAAAATTTAAGATCTTCTTAAATATCTTACTGTTACACATTTTTAATTCAATTCTACTGGTGTCAGAGAACATACTCTGTAAGATCCCAATCATGTTAAGTGTATTGAGACATTTTATGGCCCAGCATAAACCTTGATGAGTATACTGAATGTATTTGAAAACAGTGTGTATTCTGCAGCTATAGTCTGTAGTATTCTGTAATTATCAATTAGATGAAGATAATTAATAGTGTTCATATCTTCTGTGTCTTCTGAGTTTTAACCTTTTGCTTATTTGTTCTGTCAGTTGTTAAGAGAGTGGCATTAAAATCTGTAACTATAAATGTAAAATTATATATTTATTTCTTTGATTCTGTCAAATTTTACATGTTTTTTATGCTTGTCATAATTTCTTGATGAGTACATTAATCATTTTGAAATGTTTCTCCTTATCTCTTGTAATACACTTTATCTTTAAGTCTATTATCTTATTTACTAGCATAGTCACTCCGGTCTTATTAGCATTTACCTACTATGCATTTTTCCACTCATTTACTTCTAGTCTCACAACACTAGTCCCCATAATTTATTTATGGGGCGTGAACATCCTGTCTTCACATTCTTGACCTCTTCCAGGGCAGAAATCTTGGTTCCAAAACAGGGAAATGCTTTCACCAGGAGATCCAGTAAGTTTTCCACTGGCCTTGGAGCTATGATGTACTCTGCATAGAAGTTAAATAAGCAGGGTGACAATATACAGCCTTGACGCACTCCTTTACCTATTTGGAACCAGTCTGTTCCGTGTCCAGGTCTAACTGTTGTTTCCTGACCTGCATATAGGTTTCTCAAGAGGCAGGTCAGATGGTCTGGTATTTTCATCTCTTTCAGAATTTTCCACAGTTTGTTGTGATCCACACAGTCAAAGGCTTTGGCATAGTCCATAAAGCAGCAGTAGATCTTTTTCTGGAACTCTTGCTTTTTCGATAATCCAGTGGATGTTGGCAATTTGATCTCTGGTTCCTCTGCCTTTTCTAAAACCAGCTTGAACGTCTGGAAGTTCACAGTCCACATGCAAACAAATCCAACCAGTCCATTCTAAAGGAGATCAGCCCTGGGATTTCTTTGGAAGGAATGATGCTAAAGCTGAAACTCCAGTACTTTGGCCACCTCATGCGAAGAGCTGACTCATTGGAAAAGACTCTGATCCTGGGAGGGATTGGGGTCAGGAGGAGAAGGGGACGACAGAGGATGAGATGGCTGGATGACATCACCGACTCGATGGACGTGAGTCTGAGTGAACTCTGGGAGATGGTGATGGACAGGTAGGCCTGGCGTGTTTCGATTCATGGGGTCGCAAAGAGTCAGACATGACTGAGCAACTGAACTGAACTGAGCTGGAGCTATGATGACTGCCTGGTCACTTTGGACAAGGAAAAGAATTGCTTGTGCTCTGGGATGTGCTGTGCTGTGCTTGGTCCCTCAGTCGCTTCTAACTCTCTGACCCCATGGACTGTATGTAAGTCACTCTAACGAGGATTCACGGTGTCTTTTGGTGTTTCTGTTTCTGGTGATAACAGTGAACAGTTGCAGCAACTATCGTCCAACAAAGACAAGATGCAGTTATCTTAGATTGCTCAGGAATGAAGACCTGGGTTTCCAAATCAATCAAGTTACCCAGATGAGTCTAAACACCAGTGGAAAGTGTAGAAATTCTAGAAAGGAGGGTAGAAGATTACAATGATGACCACCAATAATGTCCTCAGGTCCACTGAGACAATACAAAGAGTAATTTTTTCCACTAACTCTTTAAAAAAATACCCTTGCATTCATTGAAAAGACTATCCTTTCCCCAGTGTGTACGCTTGACTCCTTTATTGTAAATTAATTGACCGTATATTCACGGGTTTGTTCCTGAGTTTCTTTTCTGTTCCATTGATGAATGTGTCTGTTTCTATGTCAATACAATCCTGCTTCAATTACTCTAGCTTTGTAATATAGTTTAAAGTGTGATACTTCCAGCCTTGTTCTCATTTCTCAAAATTACTTTAGGTACTCAGAGTCTTCTGTGATTCCATATATCTTTTAGGATTGTTTTTTCTACCTCTGTAAAAAATTTCACTGGAAATATGATAGAAATTTCTGTAAGTCTATGCATTGCTTTCGGCAGTATGCTTTGGACATTTTAACAATATTGTATCTTCAAATATATGAACAGGGGATATTGTTCAATTTTTTGCAGTCTTTCTCCATTTATTTCCTCCGTGTTCTCTAACCTTCTTGTCCAGGGCTTTATTTCAAAACACAAAGTATAGTTATCCTTCTCAGGCGTGTCTGCTTATCCGTTATTTCAATTATCCACTTATTCTACATTTAGAAATATTTAAGAAGTGCCCCCTAAGTGTCAGACTATTTTCCAGGTACAGAGATACAAAAGCGAACAAAACCAAAGTAATACATTCTTTCTTGGAGCTTATGGTCTACCTGTGGGAGACAAATAATTAAAAACAAACAGAAATTAATCCAGTGCCACGCGGTGATAAGGGCGCTGTCAGGTGCAGGAGGCTGGTTTGCCGCACAGCTCCTCTGGCGACAGCTGGTGTGTTTTCCTGTTATGAAAAGGCTGAAAGGCTGAAAAATTCTGTCTCCCAGAGTCACTTCAAGTAATGTCTCTAATGTGACTTAGGTTTTATAAGAAATGAAATCAGAAGAGAGCAAGAGGGAAGAAGAGCAAGAGGCATCCGCTTTCTTGGCACAAATCACAACAGAGCAGTGTGGTCCTTGAGCGACAAGCTCTGGCGCGTGTTCCAAGTTCATCAGGAGGCTGGCAGATCCCTGAGTGAGGACCAGCAGATCACTCAGTGGCCTGTTATCAGTAGTAGCAGCAGTGGTTTGCCTTTGTTTGGAGGAGGGCATGGCAACCCACTCCAATATTCTTGCCTGGAGAATCCCCATGGACAGAGAAACCTAATGGGCTACAGTCCATGGAGTCGCAAAGAATCAGACACGACTGAGCGACTAAGCACAGCACTGTATGCCTTTGTGTAACCCTCAGAACAAGAACTATTGAAGCAAAATTTAAATTTAAACATAAGTCCCTACATATGTGGAGTTTCTACTCAATATAACACGTCCTGAATGAAGAACTGAACGTCAGCCATATACGCAGAGCTTCAAAATAAAGGATACAAAATCCCTGCCTGCGTAGAGTTTACAGGCTGAGTCTAATAATTCAAGAATGTCTATGTGACAAATGCAAGTTCAGAAACTCTGCCCTGAAGCAGCTCCTGGGGAGCAAAGACTGTTTCGCTTCTCTATGCTCCTGAGTATCTCTGCCGCCCCTCCTGACTGAAGCCTTCACGATGGTCTTTCCATAAAAACAACAGGATGGCGTGTTCCAAAACATGATTGGCACATTAGGGCATCACCATTTCTCTTACATATGCCAGGCCTAATCGTCTATGCCAATCATTAGGAAACCATGTCTAGCAAGCTCTGAAGAAGGATAAACGATTACTTTGACTCAAGTGTTAAGCACACAGCGTTCTGACTTCATGTCTCAATATTTGTCACAATGCCCTAGTCCCCTCCCTGTCAATCCGTGCTCCCAGGACCTCTGAGATGGGTCAAACTGTGGCAGGTTCACATTAGATTACTCTTCTCGCTAGCCTTGATGGGCCTAAGAGCTGCCTTCCAATTGGGTTCTGGTCTGATGAGCCGTCCACAGCCTAAGGAGCCAATGATCCGGGGCTCTTCCTCCAGCTATTGTCAAAGGCTGTATGTAGAGCTTTCCTCCCACTCACAGTATGGAGTTAATTTGCCTTCATGACCTGTCAGCCTCTGGAGATCACCTAATGCCATCTCAGCTGTGACATGGATCTCTGAACGACAGGTCCTCCGGGCAGCTGGCTGTATGAGCTTCATCTGCGCCTAATGATCTTCAGGAAGGTGGCTCCGCTCCCACCACGAAGACTGATGTCCAGCAAGGTCCATCACACACTATTTAAAGATGAAGAAGTAGTTGTTCAAATATCTTCTTCACATTGTTTTCATGACAGTTCTGTTGCTGGAAATCTTGAGTAGCAAATTGTTCAATAATATTTGCTTTTTCTAATGGGACAGGGAAGTGAAAGTCAGGCTTCCCTGATAGCCCAGTTGGTAAAGAATCTGCCTGCAATGCAGAAGACCCAGGTTCGATTCCTGGGTCAGGAAGATCCACTGGACAAGAGATAGGCTACCCATGCCAGGATTCTGGCCTGGAGAATTCCATGGCCTGTATAGTACACATGTATAGAACATGTGTATGGACACGTATAGAACACAATATGAAACAAATTGGGTAAAAAATGTAATATTTTTCTCATAAATTTTCAGTAATGACCTATGGAATAATTACCAACAATTTAATAGTGACCAACACTTTTCCATATATTATTTCAATTAGTTACCCCAATAAGCAATGATGTAATTATCATCTATGTTTTAAAAAGAGACAGTAGAAGTTCTGAAAAGTTAAATGACTTACCTAAAATGGCAACTCACTCTAGTATTCTTGCCTGGAGATCCCATGGACAGAGGAGCCTGGCGGGCTACAGTCCATGGGGGCACAAGGAGTCGGACGCGACTGAGCGGTCACCACCAGCACCACCACCACCAACAAAAGGCCTTAGAGTAAATGATGACGCTGGACAGCGAATCCTTGAGATTCGTAGGTTCTATGTCTCCTTTAACTATAGACCACTCCATATTCCTGTTCTCAGTGGAAACACCTTGAATAAGACGTCTAAATACAAAGGGAGAAGACTATGAGACTCTCACATTTATAGATTGTCAACTTCCGTTCCTCTCTCAGCATCCTTGAATTTCATTAATTTAAAACTGGGATTATTTTCAGATCTGTGACAGGAAACTTAAAGATCCTTTTAAAAACACGACTTTCAATAGAGAGATCCACATTGAAATAACGCTAGATTTGATCATCAGTTTTGGAATTCTGTTCATATAATATTTTTGCTTAATAATGCTTGCTAACATGAAGTATATGATAGGATTCTATATAAAAAGTGTGCTATTTGAATTATGGATTTAAAAATCCTGCTTCCTTACAACCTCCTTTACTTGGGCTGAATGGTAATGGGAGGTGTACCCTGACAGTTTCATAAAAGACAGGAAGAGAATTCCTCATAATAGTGCCGTGAGGGTTGATGGATGCATTATTGATCTTCAGTGAATGAGTGAAAACATTGACAGAAGAATAAGTGAATGAGTGAAGCTCTGATTATCTTGAACTACCTGTATGGCCAGTTAAACTTCTTTTCTCTAATTTGGTTTTAAGAAGAGAGGACCAAAAACTTGCTCAAGTGTCTATGAAAGCAGTTCCAACACAGACAGGCAGCAACCCTGTATCTCTTAAAGATACCCTAAGAGAACACTAACGCTTGAAAATCCTAAACACTTGAAGACTCTAAAAGCTTATAAAAGAAAGACCAGTTTATGAAGTTTATATAAGTCATAAATGCCACTATGATCTACAATGAATTCAGATACGTATTTTAGAAATGATCTTAAATTAGAAAAAAGTAAGTAGGCCATTCTCTAGTTTCAAAGGGTCAGGATATATTCCAGTACAACATATATTGTAGTAAAATGCAAATGGGTCATCTTGGAGGACAAATCCAGTTTTTCCAGTTTTTATTTGAGTTGTTGTGTCTAGCGGTTTACACGACAAGAAACAGGTGTCTTCACCTAAACAAATCATTAAGTGACTGGCAGAGAATTGTGAAATGCATTATTTAGCCTCTTGTCCGAATAATCTTTTAATGATGTACATTCAGAATTTTTTTATATTTTATGTGTTTTTTACATTTTACCTATATATTTTCTAGTTGTTAATGACCCCATCAGATAATGAGCATTGTTCACGTGGTTATGTTATTGCTAAAACTAATGACGTTGGTTTTTTTAACGCTTATTTATTGAACACTATGAAATATCAGATGTAAGCTTATTGATTACATGCATCACATATCCTACATTTTACATACCTTATCTTTGATGCTTTTAAAACCCAGCTACTAAAATCCAGGCTCAGAGAGGCTAAGAACTTATCCAATGATACACCGCTAGAACATGACAGCTGGGATTCCACCACTGGGCAATGCTCTCTGCTTCCATGCATCAGTGAGCAGAGAAGCAGGTACTAAAATACCTGCTAACACACAATGAACACTAAACTTACTACAGTTAGTTTGTATTTAAATTTCAGGAAAACATAGTTAATAGCATAACAATTTAATACAGTTTCTCTTTTACTATGAATGGATTATACACTGATGAATAAATCACCTAACTTATGGAAAATGTCCTGGCATCAGCAGCACACTGAATTACATCATATTTGTGAAAGATGAGATAGGACAGTGTGAGGCACATTTTTTCATATTAAAAGCAAATGAAGTTATATATTAGAATAAAGTTGCTCACTAAGTATAAGTCAAAATGTGCCTGCAATTTTCCTGGTGTCATTATATAATTTTTATTATAAAGAATATGGTAAGAAAGATGTTTATTTGGAATTTCCTATGTTTTTATTTGAATATTCACTGTTAAGGCAATTTAGGCTCAGTTACTGTATCTTATGGTGTAAGTAATGTAACCCTCATGAAAATGTATCAGTCATGGGAACAGTTAAGGAAAAAAAATTCTTCCATTGTCTTCTAGATGTTGACAACATCAGTCCAGGTTCGATGCATGATACAGGATGCCCGGGGCTGGTGCACTGGGATGACCCAGAGGGATGGGATGGGGAGGGAAGAGGGAGGGGTGTTCAGGATGGGGAACACGTGTACACCATGGCGGATTCATGTTGATGTATGGCAAAACCAATACAATATTGTAAAGTAACTAGCCTCCAATTAAAATAAATAAATTTATATTTAAAAAAGAATTTTCATCAAAAATAAAGTTCCCATTCTCAGTCTATTTCTCTTTCTTTAATAAGACAAAATCTAAAGAATCCTAAACTTTGAAGTATGTTTCCACTTCAAAAGCATCTACAGATTTTGTTTCAAACACAGAGATTGAATGCTGCTGCTGCTGCTAAGTTGCTTCAGTCGTGTCTGACTCTGTGTGACCCCACAGACAGCAGCCCACCAGGCTCCCCATCCCTGGGATTCTCCAGGCAAGAACACTGGAGTGGGTTGCCATTTTCTTCTCCAATGCATGAAAGTGAAAAGTGAAAGTGAAGTCCCTCAGTCATGTCCGACTCTTCGCGACCCCATGGACTGCAGCCCACCAGGCTCCTCCGCCCATGGGATTTTCCAGGCAAGAGATTGAATGAGGTACCAGTAAATCTGCCACAAAACCTTCCTCTGTGTATCCATCCATACTACTTCCAACCCTAAGATTGTGAAGTCTTTTGGGTTTGTGTATTTCACTGAATGTCTTTGTGGTGTTAAAGCCCATGTTCTCCTAACTGAATTACCTGACTTCTAGGAAGAATTTGATACTCCTTGGTCTCTGTGTGTGTCAGTTTAGTTTACTCCTTTTTTACTCTTTTCTTATTTGAAACCAAGAGCCAAGTTTTCATTAAAAAAAAAAAAAAAAAGATGCTTAATAGATGTAAACACTGTTATTACTCCTCTCTTTAGTGCTGAAACTTTCCGGTTCCTCTACCCTTCATTAAAGGGGCCATTTCTCAGATTTTTCATCCTTTTTATACTCTGTTGTGTTTTTTCTGAAGTAAAATTCTGCACACGTTACTTAATGCATGAGTCTAGTCTTGTGCCATGTCCCAAGTGAGTGAATTGTAGGGTGCAACCAGAGTAGTATGGTATTAATAACATCTAATTTTACCATCTATGCTGTTGTACTATTGGTTACATAATGTTGCACGTACAGAAAGAAAGTAAAACCAGGAAAAAAACAATGTATTCTTTGAAAAAGTTTATCTGGAAATGTATTCTTGAAGAATGCAATATATGTTTGAAGGATCAAATGCCTAATGCGTGGATACTGAGAATACAGACATTAAGTCTAAAATTGCTATTCAAGTTCAATAGAAATTGATTCTATAAAAATACTACAACTTAATTTCTTTTTTCATAAGCTAAGTAAAATACGTATTCTGGCTTCATAACTTTTTAATGCATTGTAGCAAAGATGGCTGCTGCTGCTGCTGCTAAGTCGCTTCAGTCGTGTCCAACTCTGTGCAACCCCATGGACGGTAGCCCACCAGGCTCCCCCGTCCCTGGGATTCTCCAGGCAAGAACACTGGAGTGGGTTGCCATTTCCCTCTCCAATGCATGAAAGTGAAAAGTGAAAAGTGAAAGTGAAGTCACCCAGTCGTGTCCAACTCTTAATGATCCCATGGACTGCAGCCTACCAGGCTCTTCCGTCCATGGGATTTTCCAGGCGAGAGTACTGGAGTGGGCTGCCATTGCCTTCTCCAGCAAAGATGGCAAATTATCCCCAAATATCCAATTTCACATTGTCCCCTTGGTAATGAAGCTGTGTCTTATTGGACACTTGGACACTTGGCATAAAGACTGCATTTGTCAAAGCAGCAGCGGCACCAAGAAATAATCTTATGATCAAGTTCTAATCTATGAAATGCAATTACCACATGCATGCCTGCCTTTCTCACCATCAGATGGCGCAATGCAGTGATGGAGTCTGGAGCACCTGCCTTAGACCAGGAGATGAAGCCATGCATTGAAGGCGGCTGAGCAGAAAACAGAAAGAACCTAGGTTCAAAATCCCATGAGACCACCATGTCTGTCTCCGGTTACTTAGATGGTCACATGGAAAAGGAACATTTTTCTATTGGTTTTAGCCACTGTGGGATCTGCATTGGAGCCGCTAAAAATCATTCCTAACCAATACATTGTGTAAAAAATGCTAGTTTATCTTTAAATTTAAAACTTTTATTTTTAATATTATTTTTGCTTTGAAAAAGTGTTTGAACAGAACTAGAATTAGTCAGGAGAGCATTTGTATTTATTCATTATTATTATTTTTTTTTTTTTTTGGAATTTTGTGACACACTTTTATTTTGGAGAAGGAAATAGCAATCCACTCCAGTATTCTTGCCTGGAGAATCCCATGGACGGAGAAGCCTAGTAGGTTACAGTCCACGGGGTCGCAAAGAGTCGGACACGACTGAGCGACTTCACCTTCACCTTCACCTTCATACTTCAATTTAAACCTGGAATAGTTTGAACAAAAGTATTCAGAATTGCATAAAGAAAGCTGAGCACTAAAGAACTGATGCTTTCAAATTGTAGTGTTGGAGAAGACTCTTGAGAGTCCCTTGGACTGCAAGGGTATCAGACCAGTCAATCCTCAAGGAAATCAGTCCTGAATATTCACTGGAAAGACTGATGGTGAAGCTGAAGCTCCAATACTTTGACCACCTGATGCGAAGAACTGACTCATTGGAAAAGATTCTGATACTGGGAAAGATTGAAGGCAGATGGAGAAGGGGACAACAGAGGTTGAGATGATTGGATGGCATCACCAACTCAATGGACATGAGTTTGAGCAAGTTCTGGGGGTTGGTGATGGACAGGGAAGCCTGGAGAGCTACAGTCCATGGGGTCACAAAGAGTCAGATACAGCTGAGTGAAGGAACTGAACTGAACTGATGCAGAATTGCTAGGTTACTTTTGTACCTTAGCATTTCCATGTGAATTTGGTACATGACGTTCAAATGAAACACACTTAATAAAGATGCTGAACACAGATTTGTTCAAAACTTTCATAATACAGGTGAAAATGGAAAACAATTTCCAACAGTTCAAAACAAATTTAACACTTTGAAGTCTGTAAGCAGCCTTCTTGTACATTAAGAATAAACAGTCATAATTGCTTTTTTGCAAAGGCAAAGAGAGTACATTAAATTTGCTTTTCAGTACATTTTGTTGACTTTATAATAATCTATGTGCTATAACAATAATTTATAGTAATTTATGTGCTAAATTCTATTGTGCCCTCATAAAAAACCATTAAATGTTATTTCTTCCAAAAAACTGAAGACTCTGAAACCACCTGTGATTAAAAGTTTTTGTTTTATTGTATTTTTCTTTTGGTATATGAAGAAAAGGATTTAGTCACAGCAATGGAGTTCTGTTGCATGTTAAGTTTGGATGAAGAACTAATACTCTTTCTTGTATGGGTAGAAAGTAGTCGGTCATAGCACAGGGTACTTCTCTGAGTTTATTGGTTGAAGGTTTTACTAAAATTAAGGAAAGTGTTATCTTACTTAAAATATTTTACAAGAAAATGTGTGGATATAATTTCCCTATTATTCAAATTTCCCTAGTTATTAATTGTATTAATTTCTATACTTTGGAGAGTAACTTTCAATGTAGAAAATAACTTTTAAAATTCATGCATTGCCCGTAAAATACCCAACTCTTACTCCTAAAGCAATTTTTTTTAATATTCAGCACAATTACACTGTATAATTGTGCAAGGCTATTACTTTTATGTAGATTGTTAATTTTGAATCTAATACATATACTCTACTTTGAAATATGGTTAGTTAAAATACTCAGATTTTCATTTCTTGGATGTAGAAAGCATCACAAAAATGTTTAAAGTCTGAGTGTTGAAGTAATGATCAACACTGCATATAAAAAGCCTTAATTTTATAATGTTTTTGAATTCTTTTAAAGTAATGGCTTGCATTAAATGTAAATATTTACAAGATATTCTCTGTAAATTAGTGTGGAACAGGAGCTAATTCTCTTTCAATAACTTTTATGGCAAAAAAAGATCAACAGCACATAGGCCATTAATAGAAGCCATTTTTTGATCAAACAGGAAATAAGCAGGCCACCAAACAAAATGAGGTCATAAAGAACAGATTCCAGCCAGTAAGTCTGCTGGCAAAGACAGCCAAATGTGTTCTCGCTGTAATCTACAGGGCTCAGCAGTGATTATTCTCACCCAGTGTGTTACTTATGCCTGAGTCTCTTTTCCTTCTCTCTCTCTCTCACTTATTACCAGTGGTACCCCAGTCTCTATGTTAAGAACTAGGGATTAAAGTATATAAGGATCGCTACTTCTTAAAACCTTCAAGAAGGTAAAAGGCGATAGATTCCACTATGTTGTACAAACTATGCCCGAACCATTTCCTCACTCTCTCATCGTGCTTGTGTGTCTGCTAGGATCCTGGCATCACCAGAAATCCCTTGCTACCTGCCTGGCTCTGCTGCTGTCCCTATAACAGTGAAGAATTAGACGTCATTGACTGAATGCTTGTTGTAAGGCAGGCAAGGCTATAAGTTCTTTACAGGCATTGACTCATTCCCTCACAAAAAGCTTAGGAGGTAGCCACTATCATTATCACCATTTTTCAGATAAGGTAAACTGAGGCACACAGATGAGGTAAATTGCCTAGTGTCAGGCAGGTAAGAAGTGGAGGGGTCAGGACGCGAACTCAGGCAGGTTGGTCTGCAACTTCCTCTTATTTCTCACTTTCTCTCCCCAGGCATGACCTTTCACTTGGATCATGGACAGTGCTACCGCTCATTTGGGGTTTGCTTTTGATGTTGAAGCAGAATGCTTCATTCAATAAATTGAAAGTGAATGTAATCACAAATATATATATATATATATATATATATATATAGCTTCAGTTGTTGATGAACTGGTTAAGCAGTATTTGCATATATATATATAAAAAAATATATATATATATGTATACATACGTACACACACAAAGCTACAAAATCAAAAACAGAGCTTAGAACCCAAAAGATCTAATTAAGTCATTACATATACAACACAGCTGCCCTGGATATAGGATGACAAACACTAAAGGAAACTATGCTTATATGATAGGATAACATACGACATTAAAAATAATCAACTAATACTAAACACATAAGCATGGATAAGTCAAAGCCAAAAAGAAAATGTCAGTAGGTCACTGATGTGGTATGATATAATTATAAGATGTTTAATTTACAAAGAATGCTATAGAGATTTAGGGATTTTAGAGAAGTTTATTATGTATGTAGTAAAAGTGTAAGGTGAAGTATGAAAATGATCAACATTCACTCACACACACACACACACACACAAAAGACAGCCACTGCAGGTCAAGCTGGAAGGATGGCAAAGGAGATTTCATCTCTTTATATGTTTAGTATTGAATTTCATACATGGGTTGTTAGGGACATAGATTTTATATTATTCTATATTCAAAAGCAGAGACATTACTTTGCCGACTAAGGTCCGTTTAGTCAAGGCTATGGTTTTTCCTGTGGTCATGTATGGATGTGAGAGTTGGACTGTGAAGAAGGCTGAGTGCCGAAGAATTGATGCTTTTAAACTGTGGTGTTGGAGAAGACTCTTGAGAGTCCCTTGGACTGCAAGGAGATCCAACCAGTCCATCCTAAAGGAGACCAGTCCTGGGTGTTCATTTAAGACGCTTACTCCTTGGAAGAAAAGTTATGACCAACCTAGATAGTATATTCAAAAGCAGAGACATTACTTTGCCGACTAAGGTCCGTCTAGTCAAGGCTATGGTTTTTCCTGTGGTCATGTATGGATGTGAGAGTTGGACTGTGAAGAAGGCTGAGTGCCGAAGAATTGATGCTTTTAAACTGTGGTGTTGGAGAAGACTCTTGAGATTCCCTTGGACTGCAAGGAGATCCAACCAGTCCATCCTAAAGGAGACCAGTCCTGGGTGTTCATTGGAAGGAATGATGCTGAAGCTGAAACTCCAGTACTTTGGCCACCTCATGTGAAGAGTTGACTCATTGGAAAAGACTCTGATGCTGGGAGGGATTGGGGGCAGGAGGAGAAGGGGACGACCGAGGATGAGATGGCTGGATGGCATCACGGACTCGATGGACGTGAGTCTGAGTGAACTCTGGGAGATGGTGATGAACAGGGAGGCCTGGCGTGCTGCGATTCATGGGGTCGCAAGGAGTTGGACATGACTGAGCGACTGAACTGAACTGAACTGATAATCATAAGAGTGGATCTAAAATATTTTAAGATCCTCAAAATATTTTTAAAAGAGGAAGAAGACAGGGAGAAAACACACATGATACTCAATTTAAGTATAGTACGTTTGTCTAAACCATGAGTTTCTTAAAAGATCAATGGAATAAGAGGAAATGGTAGAAAAGAAGTGGACTTTGGGATCAGGAAACCTGTTCAGAGTCTCCCTATTCGAGATAGCTTGAGCTTAGTGCAGACCACTTCTTGTCTGAGGTACATTTATTAATGTCCAAAGGTTTATTATGTGTTGTGGGGGTTGGAAGCTAGGGGTGGGCATTTACTATTCTATATTATCTTGAAACATTCTTCCAGTCTAATAATTTATGCTTCTTGGTATTTTTTATGCACTAACTGTTCTCCCGTCTCTTTGCCTGGTACTGTGATAGATGTAGTAAAAACCTAACATCAGTGAGATTCTATCCCTAGCTTAAAAAAAAAAAAAAATAGTTCCAACTTTGTTCACAAACCATATGCTCTCATCTCTTATTACTGCATGTAGTTGGACTCCTTGTAAAGATGCCATTTATATAGGAAATTTAAGCAAGACAACAGAATTCTGAAAAATCTGAAACTACCATTAAACCTATGAAAGAATACAGTCACGATGCTTTATTCCCCCTCTTCTTTGACCAGAAGGTTGACTTGTAAGAATTATTTCTTCTCACCTTGGTTATGTCATCATACTCTTTATTTATGTTTTTCCCACTCCCTCTTTTATCCTCACAAACAACCAAGGATTGAACTTATCTAACTGTATAAACATGTGCACTTACGTCCCCGAGGCTGAGTGTGTCATGGAAAGAGAACTGCAACTCCTCGGTCAAGCCGATCCCCACCTGTTGGGCAGCGTGTGCCTGCGGCGTGTTCTGGAAGTCAAGGACTTAAGTGGGGAATTTCCAGATCCTCAGTGGATGCTGAGCCCTGTTTCAGTGTGGGAGTATTTTCCACCCATTGATAACTTAGGCGGATGGCTTTCCCAGCGCTGTCAAACACGCAGTGGAAACACATTTTTTTTCATAAGAGGCTACTGACACGAGCAAAAATTCTAAGAAAAATACAGCCCACAAATCAACACAGTCACACCCAGAGTCATTATAATTAAGAACTAGTTCTTGGGACTTACCCCAGCATGGAATCACTAGATCATATAACCGCAGGTACAGGCAATGAAATGTGAGGCACGCTGTTTGAATGAGCTACACATTTCCCCTCAAGAACAGAGTATGTTCTATGCCACAGGTGTTTCAGTAATTGCAGTACGTTAGGAATATATCATGTTTAACAGACCTTGTACACACATTTCCACCTGTGAGAGACGGTGGTCCAATTTCGATACTCTGGGCTGAGTGTCAGATACACACAAGTCCACACTGCTTAATAAGGCTCACTTGCCAAACGAGGGCTGTGGCTCTGGTCTCCTCCTTGCCCTGCTATTGATTAGCTGAATGATGGAGTAAATCACTCGGCCTTAGCATGTCTACTTTTTCTCCTGTAACATAGCTCAATATTACAGAAGAGTTTTACAGACCCCTTTATGAGAAGTATGACTTTGACTCCCCATTAACCAGGTGAAAATTTAAAATGCAAATGTCAATTCTTGATTCCAGAAAAACATGTCCTAATGGTCGACATTTGGATCAAAGGGGATGTGAATTATGTAAGTACAATGGTGTTTGATTATAGTGCTGTTATATCAATTGAATTCCTATAGAAGCCCTCACTTCTAGTTATTCCACTAGGAATCGAACGACAGTAAGAAACTCAGGACTTGGCCTTAACGAGTCACAATATCATATTGCAGTGCGTTCTTTATTTACAGAATATAGTCTGCCTACTTTGTTACATAGTTTGAACCAACACTTGTAAAATGAAAGAGATAAGATTATATGATTAAAAATACAAATTCAAAATCGCATTAAAGAAGTATACAAAAAATAAACTTTTGTAAAAAAAAAAAAGCTGTAAAACATTTATTTTACAAGTTTGCATTTCTTGACAACTAAGTCACAGGCAATGATGCTAAAGCTGAAATTCCAGTACTTTGGCCACCTCATGGGAAGAGTTGACTCATTGGAAAAGACTCTGATGCTGGGACGGATTGGGGGCAGGAGGAGAAGGGGACGACCGAGGATGAGATGGCTGGATGGCATCACTGACTCGATGGACGTGAGTCTGAATGAACTCCGGGAGTTGGTGATAGACAGGGAGGCCTGGCGTGCTGTGATTCATGGGGTCGAAGAGTCAGACATGACTAAGCGACTGAACTGAAGTCACAGGGTATATTAAATATGACTCTCATGGCAAAACAGTAGTGTATTTGTTGTTTACTTGCTCAGCCATGTCCAGCTGTTTTGCGATCCCATGGACGGTAGCCCGCCAGGCTCCTCTGTCCATGGGATTCTCCAGGCAAGAATGCTGGAGTGGGCGACCATTTCCTCCTTCAGGGATCTTTCCAACCCAGGGATCAAACTGCAGATTCTTTACTCCCGAGCGACCAGGGAAGCCCACGGTGATTTTACAAATAAGCAATGTATTATCCTGGTGTTTGAGATTTGTCATTTCATTGTGTTCTTACAGAAGGTACATTAGAATTGGGTTTTTTTTTTCTGTGAAATTTTTATTTACAGTGTACTTTAAATATATAATTTTCAGTAAGTTGAAATATTGGCCTCAATTTTTTACCCCTTCTTAAGCCTACTTTTTTCAAATATCGATTTGAAATCCCCATCTATTTCTATGTCTGGCCTCAGCCATGAGATAGCTCTAGCCCCAGGCCTCTTAGTGAACCCAACACACACAAAGGGTTGAAACGTGCTTGCACAGCCGGGCTTGGTCCCTCTTGAGTCTCTGCCTCTGCCATGCACACAGTGGCTAGGGAGAGCTTAACGGGCAGGACGGGCTGCCCAGAGCGCCCGGGTCTCTGAGATGAGCGGCAGGTGAGCCGAACCCTGGACCTACGCAGGGCACGGCCAGGCTCTGCCCAGCCAACCCCCCAGAATCTCCACTATTGTCCATACTTGATTTTGAGGTTTGCCGTTTACCCAATTTTGGTTGAGAACCTCTGAAAGCAGATGGCTCCAATGATTCTGTTAACTCCGCAGGTCTGAGACACTTTTGTGGTTAATGCTGCTGCTGCTGCTGAGTCGCTTCTGTCGTGTCCAGCTCTGCAGCCCACCAGGCTCCCCCGTCCCTGGGATTCTCCAGGCAAGAACACTGGAGTGGGTTGCCATTTCCTTCTCCAATGCATGAAAGTGAAAAGGGAAAGTGAAGTCGCTCAGTCGAGTCCGACTCTTCGTGACCCCATGGACTGCAGCCCACCAGGCTCCTCTGTCCATGGGATGCTCCAGGCAAGAGTACTGGAGTGGGCTGCCATCGCCTTCTCTGCTTGTGGTTAATAAGGAGATAGAATTGGACATGAGCTTGCGCAAGCTCCGGGAGACAGTGAAGGACAGGGAGGCCTGGCGTGCTGCAGCCCATGCGGCCGCAAGAGTTGGACACGACTTAGTGATTGAACAGCAACAGCAAAGAATATGGAGAAAAGCTCGGAGAGTGGAAGTTTTGGCTCTTCCCCAAACCAAGTAAAATCTTGTTTGATAAAGAATCTTTGAAATTTAACCTTTCAGATTTTCATCTGAAGAATGAGAGAGCTAGGAAAAAAGTGGTCTTTAAGTTACTTCTTTGTGTTAAATATTATCTTATCAGCATGCATATTAATGCTTGGAAGTCATTTGGTGGTACAGAGAAGACAAAACATTCTAAAGCGATCTAATCAACGATTATATAACAACCAACTGAACTCACTAGATTCAGTTTCTAGGTCAATGATGATGAGTCTTTGATTTGATGCTAAGTTTCTACAGCTTGTTGAAAGTCAGAATAAACTAATTTTTGAGGAACAAAAGATCATTTTGAGGAACAGAAGATCATTTCCTAAATATAATATGTATATGTTATCATCACTTGAATTCGGCAATGGAGATGATTGAAATAAAATGTATATTCAAGATATTTAAATTCACTACTTAAGATGGTATTGTTTAAAATATGAAAATGAATAAATATGCCACATATGAACATCCTTCACATAACTGAGTCTATTTTAAGCTATGTGATGCTTTTTAAAACCAATTACTATAGAGGTTGGGGAAATGTAAGGTGATAATTTTATTGATACATAATTCCTACAATCAGAGTAAATTTTCTTATAAGAGACAGTTCTTATTGCTCATCTAAAGGTATTTTAAAAAATAACCATTGAAATATTTTAAAAAATTACAGATTTCAGATATTTTTTGAACCTGTATACCAGTATAAGGAAAAGAAGTTAGTAAGAGATATTACTGAAAACACTGTGACTTAGAAAGACATTAGGTTTAAAAATAAATACTTAAATATACTAAGATTAATATTCTATATTATTCCTATTTATATTATTGCTTAAAAGGTGGAGATTTAAAATTTCAAAAACTTACCCCTTCAATGTCACCCCAAACTACATACAAGTAAATTTTCCTACATTTCATTGTGCACAGATAGATTTTTAAGACCTGAACATTTTTTAAAGTCCAGGCTCTCCTTCCATGTGTGTCTCTTTGTCTTTAAGCCTCTGCCCTGAGCTTGGACTTTACATTCAGATGACTATAAGACTGGACAGACATGTGCTGGGTTTAGAAGAGCACTCACTCTTGTAAAGTTCAGTGATTAAACGTGTGCTCACCAGGGAATGAACCCTGAAGTCTTCCTTTCCGTGCTCACTCTTCTTTCCTCCATCAGCTACAGAACTTGGAATGAGGAGAGTTCAACCATGTAGATTCTCTGGAAAGCATCTTTTTCTTCTCCTTGCAAAAGATGCAGAATCAACACACACACACACACACACACACACCCCTTTTCACCAGTACCATTTCTTTTTCCTTTCTGAAATGGAGCTGTGATGTGTGGAGATAAAGCAGCCATATTGTGAGCATGAGGATGGTAGTCTCAAGGCAAAGAAGACGAGAAAGCAGAAAACAGCCTGAGACTTTGGAAGCCTCCCAAGCATCTCTGAGCAACTGATCACTTCTCTACTTCTTGTGATGTCAGAAATATTACAATATAACATTCTTTTCATTATCTATACTTCTTGAGGCACTTTTAAGATTTCCTGGATGTATCTCTTTTTTTTGGCTCATGTAACATTTTTGTCCCAAAGAATTAAGAAAAAATAAGCGAGTATGTTCTGATAAATACAAAAAGTGGAAAGAAAGCACTGATGTGAGGAAACTTGGCTGCAGCGACTTTTCTAATTCTAGTTTGGGACTGGGAGGAAAACTAAATTATGTTGGGTCCTTGACTGGCAGGCTATAGTCCACGGGGTCACAAAGAACTGGGCACAACTGAGTGACTATCACTTTCACTTGACTGCACTCTTCTCTTTAAAAATGGTGCACATAAATATATTTGGAAAAAAATGAATATGATTCCACCAATTAGGTCAATAGGGTTAAAATGTGACCAGATTAACTGTCATTCCTTTCAAAAGGAAAGAGTTGGTTTTCTCTCAGCCTTTTCTTTATTCATGACTCTGCCCTGGTCATAGTGAAGAGGAGAAATAGAAATGCAAAGCAAAGCACACCTTCATGCTGAACTCTCAGTAATCTAATGAAAGTTTAAACATGGTATGTATCGTAATTTTAAAATGGCTATGTCCAGTGCCCCTTGCGTTATTAAATAATTTCATATTTAGAAACCTGCTCCTGATTTGTTTATTGGATATTACAAATCTTAATGGAGTCCTATTCTCTATAACTTTAGAAAGACAATATGTATTTTGGTAAAACTGATATTTTGGACCCAGAGGGTTCCTGGCTCAAATTCCATCAGAGAATGCTAGAGCTGTGCACCTTCATATGTTATTGGTTAGCATGCTCTAATTTTCTTTTTTAAAAACTGATCTTATTGGTGACCCAAAGGCCTTTCCTTGTTTTTCTAGTAACATAAGGGGAAGGTGAGTGGAAGAGTTATGTGAGATGGAGGTATAAGTTCCAGGCCTTCTGCATTTTGATAAAATAGATCCCTCTCTCTGACTTCCTTTTCCTCATAGTCTTTCATTACTTGAAATTTTTAGCTTTCAGAATCTGGGACAAATATTTTTAATTTTGGCAAGTTAACAATTTTGTGTTTTTGTTTTTTTTTACCTTTATAGCACTTTTGCCATAATTATAAACATTTTAAAGTCATAATTACATATGGAGAGTTTAGAGATTCTTAAAATTAAAGAAGCTATTAGCATGCATAAACATGCAAAGAAAACTACAAATTTAATGATTTCTTATGATATGGTTACCAACTAGTCAAAAAAGAAGTTTACTTAAAAAATGAGTTCAAAGGTTCATGGTAAGTTTCCCTTAAATTGTTTGAATAATTCTTGTTGTGGGTTGTAGGTATGTGTGTGTGGAAACAATTATGTTAACACATGATTCATAGCATACATGTTTGCAAATACCGTCAATACTAATATGTTATTTCTTCCGTATGAGGTTTAACATTCCAGACTAAGTGTTTAAAAAAATATATGTAATAGGGAAAACAGATGTTCACTCACCTTTGCTTTACATGACAATTCATTAAAGAATAAGAAATAGAACTAAATAAGGTCAATCTGGCTAGCGCTAATTATTATTTGGCAGGTAAAGTGTGAAAACCTCATTTCTATTTAGTTACATTTTATGCTCCCGTTGTCTGAATAAATACCAATGTTCTAGAAATCTGGTAGTGTTAACATTTTTGTTTCAATCTTCAATACTTCTTCGTCCCCAGTGCTTTCTTTCCCGTTCTCATTCCTTTTCTGTTTGAAGAACCTACTTAAGCCAATTTTTAAGGGTAAGCTTGTTAGAGACCAATTCCTTTTGCTTTTGTCTCATTTCCTCTTTATTCTTAAACAATAGTTTCCCCAGATATAGAATTCATAGTTGACAGGTTTCTTTTTTTTCCCAACATTTGAAAAAAAAATACTCTGCTTCTTCCTTCTGGCCTCCACAGTTGCAGATGAGAAATCTGATAGATTACACAGAGGTAATGAATCATTTTTCTCTGGCTGCTTTCAAGATTTTTTTTCCCATCTTTAGTCTTCAAAACTTTAATTACAATGTGCCTTTGTGTAGATTTCTTTGGCTTTAATTTGTTTATAGTTTGCTAAGTTTCTTGGATCTGAATGTTGTGTTTTTTGCCAAATATGGAATGTTTTCAGTCATTATTTCTTCAAATACTCTTTCAGCTTCCTTTTTCTTCACTCCTTCCGGGACTGCTGATACAATTGTTGGATCTCTCATTATCATCCCATGGGTTCCTGAGGCTCTGTTCTTGCTTTTTTATCCCCAGTCTGTTTTATTTCTATTGTTTAAATTGGGTGAACTACATTAATCTGTACTCAAATTCACCGAGTCTATCCTCATCAAGTCCATTCTACTGCTGAGACCATCTAGGGAGGGTTTTTATTTTTATTTTTTCCTACTTTTTGTATTTTTCAGTTCTATAGTTTCCACATTTTTATAATTTCTATTTCTTTACTGAGTCTTTCTACTTTTTCCTTTGTTTCAAGACAATGTGTAATTGATTGCCGAAGCATTTTTTATGCCAGTTGCCCTCAAGTTGCTTGTTCCAGCATCTGATTGGTAAGGATTGATGTCAGTTGATTGACTTACCTCACTCAATTTGTGATTTTCCTGGTTCTTTGACAGCTGCCTTTTTTTGGGGGGGGGAGATTCTCGGTCCTACTCAAACATTTGATTTCATGAGGCAGTCACGCTGCTTAGGTTTACTACGTGGATCTTGCCCTACTTGTGTAGGCTTTGTTTCCGGTGGCAGTTCACCTTTCCCAGCCTCTGTGATGTCATTGGGCCTGTTTGGTTTATCTGATATGGTTAGGATTCCTGCTGGTCTCTGATGAGGCTGTCTGAAAAGGATTTCCCCTAGGCAGCTGGGTATTTCTCTGTAGGGAAAGGGTACATCTGTTTCCTTCTAGATGCCTCCCAGCTACTCTGAGGAGGAGAGCTTGAGTCCCCGGGACAAGGAGGCTTCCTGCACAAGGCCACCTGCTGTAGCCGGGTCTTTTCTGCCATCTCTACCCACTCTTCTTGGTATGGCATCTCTTAGTGGAAAAAAGGAATCTTAAGCTTGACAGAGGACTTCCCAGGTGGCGCTAGTGGTAAAGAACCTGCCTGCCAGTGCAGTAGATGTAAGAGATGAAAGTTTGATCCCTGGATCAGAAGATCCCTTGGAGAAGGAAATGGCAATCCACCCCGGTATTCTTGCCTGGAGGATTCCGTGGACAGAGGAGTTGGACAGGACTGAAGTGACTTAGTGTGCAGGCACAGGAGCTTGACAGAATAGGGAATATCTCTCCTGGTCAGTTATTTCTGGCAGGACTTCTGATCAGTTTTCTTTGCTGGTGGTGACATAGGCTTTATCTAGCATTCTCAGAGGGACCCGCATTTTATCTAGAGGAGAAATGAAAAGGGAAATGACATATCTGGGTGCCCTTTCTCTGTTGGGTGGGTGAACAGAAATGCCTTGCTGCTGGCCTCTTCCTCCAGCTCTGGGGTTCCAAACCAGCTCACCTTCCAGAATTTTTCTTTGAGTACTATTTGTGCCATTTCTAGGGTCTAGAGTTGTACTTTGTGTGGAGGAAAAGGGCAAAATGGATTTATGGTCTCTTGTCCCTGAAATTATTAATTTTGCAATTAAAAGAAGAAGCTATTTTCTGAGCAAATTTAGGTTTACAGAAAAATGAGTTGAAAGTGCAGAGTCCCCATGTACCCTCGCATCCCATCTCTAGTTTCTTTTGTTATTAATATCTTACGTTTGGGTTACATTTGTGCAATATATGAGCAAGTATAGGGCTTCCCTGCTTGGTCAGTAAAGAATTTGCCTGTGGTGCAGAAGACCCGGGTTTGATCCTTTGGTCAGGAAGATCCCCTGGAGAAGGGAATGGCAACCCACTCCAGTATTCTTGCCTGGAAAAATCCTACGGACAGGGGAGCCAGGCGGACTAGAGTCTATGGAGTTGCAAAGAATCAGACATGACTGAGCAACTAAAGCACCAGCATTGATAGTTGCTGGGTAAATTCAGTAGTTTACATAGGGTTCACTTTTTGTCTTGTATAGGAAATCAGCTAGAAGTCCTGCCCTAGGTAGGTTGTGCCGAATTACTGGGACATAGCAGAGTATGTCACCGTTTTGTTGACATATAGGAAACGGGGCTGGCCATAGTGGGTATACCTAATCTGTTTTGAGGTAGTAACACTAATTGGACACCCTGCACATTATATGGACTTTCTCCTATTGATCACAGCCAAGTTGGTCAGGGTCTTCTCTAGAACATGGCAAGAACAGGCAGGAATTGGCTGGTGGAACTAGTAAGAATATCAAGGAATGATTTCATTTAAACCTTAATTTCATTTTAATATAATACCATTATATAAAACATAACGCTGAAAATGCCAATAGCTTATTATTTTAAGATAATAAACTTTCAGGTTGTTGGTTCATGGAAAATACAAGCTGAGCCAATGTTCTGAAGAAGAAAAAAAAAGTACTTTCTTTCTTTTCATTTTGATTCATGAAGTTGAGTCTCATAGGTAGGTTAGTGTTCGCATTAGCTAAAGAGAAAACATTGGAAGTGAGATAAGAAAAGGCCTGTAAAGTGCATTTGGAACTAGCTTGCCCACAACTATACATTTTTGTCTTGAAAATCTATTAGGATTCCACAATTGTATAAATTTCACAGTTCTTTTTATTTTATAAAATAGAAAATGATTACAATTTTGTGTAATGTATTGTACAGGTTTAATAGGATTGCACTCTTGCCAAGTACTGTAGTAACAAATAAATGCAATAGAAAATTGCTGACACACTAGGAAACTGCTAGTTCAACATAAACGCTTTCTGTAGATAAATCTGGCGTAATTTCCCTATACATCTTGACTATGACTTTCAACTCTGCTCACAGGAGGGCAGTTGCACGGTGCTGGCAGGCGTCCGCATGTCTGCCTTTCCTGTACGTTTACAGCCCAGCCGTGCAGGCGTGTTGCTTACAAATATGGCAGAAGTCACCCAAGCCAAGTGAGCCACAATGCCGACTCTGCAATTGGATGTCTTCCCCAAAGGTGTGTTGCCAGGAACCTGCAGATGCATCAGCCGGGGGGAAATGGAGACAGTAGCAGAGGGGACAGAGGCTTCTGAGTCTACTTCCTGGTCGAGTTGTGATACGGTCAGATAGTTTTCGATGCTGCACGCTTCTTACATTAACACTTCTGTGTTCAAAGTGGTAAGTGCTATATTTTCCTCAAAGTCATAAGGCATTAAAAAAAGTGAGCAGGGTAATGTTTAACAAAAGTGGTGACAGATAACCACATTTTACATTTCTGTTTCCCAGGTGGCGCTAGGGGTGAAGAATCCACCTGCCAGTGCAGGGGATGCAAGAGATGTGGGTTTGATCCCTTGGGTGGGGAAGATCCCCCGGAGGAGGAAATGGCAACCCACTCCGCTATTCTTGCCAGGAAAATTCCTTGGGCAGAGGAGCCTGGTGGCTACAGTCCATGAGGTCAGAAAGAGCTGGACACAACTGAGCAACCGAGCATATGTATACGGCACATTACATTTATATTTAGTCAGATTTAATCACTGATACCAGCTGAACTGAAGGAATGTTTGGACACTAGAAGACAAAAATTTAAATATAAATTCTTTTTTGTTTTTGAAATGTATATTTTTGGCAGTTATATGCATATCTTCTTGGCAGCCTTGTAATAACATCTCTGCAGAATTGAATAGGAGAAAAGCAGTGCAAGAATTTAAAATACATCCTCTCAGTGAGAAAGTGCCAATAGTTGGACATTAAGCAGAGAACTAAAATAATAGCAAAATTCATTTACTCATTGACTCTCAATGAGTAAACACATTTACAGAGTAATCATTGTGTGTTTGATGTTATACTGGATTGCTGGCATGCAAAAGAGAATATATTTGGTTCCTGATCTGAAGAACCTCACTAAGAAAAGACTTTTAATAGAAGAGGTGAGAAGTCATTAAAAATAATTACAGTGTGATTGATGAACCATGATCATACAAGTGCATGGAAATGTATTGTGGGAACTGTCAACTGGGCCACCTAATTCTGCTGGGAGGTGTTGGGGGGCAAGGAGGCTATTCCCAGGAGAGGAACTCATATGAAGGAGAACAAAGAGTCAAGAGCCAGCTGCCCGAGGAACTGCAAGGCCTTATAAGCTGGGAGAAGAAATCAGTATTTTATCTCGAAGGCAAGGAGCATGTGGTAATATTGGCATTTTATAAAGAATATGCTATCTGCAGTATAGAGAATGGGCTGGAAGGAGTAAAACAGAAGACAGGAGACAATTAGGAGCTGATTATAGTAATCTGGGCAGACCACAAACAGAGACTGAAAAAAAGGAAATGGGTAGAGAGGAACACGTCAAGAAGGAATGAGAATCCCCAAATCCATTTCCAAGGAGGTGGTAATTTCAAAATCATCAGCCTAACCAATTTATGGTAAATGGATCAGTTCAGTTTAGTTCAGTCGCTCAGTCATGTCCGACTCTTTGCCACCCCATGAATCGCAGCACGCCAGGCCTCCCTGTCCATCACCAACTCCCGGAGTTCACTCAGACTCAGTCCGAGTCCGTGATGCCATCCAGCCATCTCATCCTCGGTCGTCCCCTTCTCCTCCTGCCCCCAATCCCTCCCAGCATCAGAGTCTTTTCCAATGAGTCAACTCTTCCCATGAGGTGGCCAAAGTATTGGAGTTTCAGCTTTAGCATCATTCCTTCCAAAGAACATCCAGGGCTGATCTCGTTCAGAATGGACTGGTTGGATCTCCTTGCAGTCCAAGGGACTCTCAAGCGTCTTCTCCAACACCACAGTTCAAAAGCATCAATTCTTCAGTGCTCAGCCTTCTTCACAGTCCAACTCTCACATCCATATATGACCACTGGAAAAACCATAGCCTTGACTAGACGGAACTTTGTTGGGAAAGTAATTCCTTTGAGATGTCTAGGCTTTGATATTAGCCCTATTCACTTCTTAAAACTATGGCACCAAGAATGATATTAAATTATCTAAGGGTGAAACAGGGGTATCAACAGGTTGAATTTTGGTAGATTTCCACACATGAAAAGCCACATTAGAGATCATGTGTTACTGTACTAATTGACTTCGAGTATTCCTGTCCAGTGCTGAGTATGCGAGGCCATAGAAATAATCATTTAAGCTATTTTATCTAAGGGGCTTTTCTCTAAATCCACCAAAGAAATCCCAGGCTTTGTCTCTGAATCCAGGAGAGAAGTCTTCTGACATTGATTTAGCCTCTACAGAGGCAAGGTCACAAGGTTATTACTGCTTTTTGTAAACCTTCTCTTTGCTTCAGTCTTATATGCATATTAGTGGTTGGAATATTTTATATAGGGGAGCTTTTCTGATTTTATAGGATAAATAACAGAGTAAGTTGCTCAGAAATAATGTTTCGTTGAGACTTTTATGACTGTTAGAAGATGTAACTGAGTCATATCTAGAGGTGGGTATTGGCTACTCTGTTCACTCATTTCTTTATTCAACAAATACTGAATCTTGATAAGCCAGTTATGGAGGTTATTATATTAAGAAATAACCTTTGTGTTCAAGAAGCTCTCAAACTAAGATCAAGACAAATTTGCAAAGAATGTGTGCTGAAACACAGTGATTTTATTTTCCCAAGAGACTTTGCAAACACCAAAGGAAAATTTCATCAAGGTGAGTTTTGGTAGATTTCCACAAAATTTTCAAAGAGTAGTATAAATTTGCTATCAGACCCCAAGGCAAAGGGATTGGTGGGAAGAATAAAAATATATTCAAGATAGAGTGGACATTTGAGTAAATAACTTTGCGTTGAAAAGTGGAAAGAAGCCACAGAATCCTGATAGCAGACTTAATGGTCCTGACTGCGGCCATGCAGGGTGTGTACTGCATCACTCTGAGGGCTCCATTCAGTTAGAACACTCCCCCTACAGTTGTGCAGTATACAACCTGTACCACCGTACGTGACAGTCCTGCTCTGAGATGATATCAGAAGGCTTGGGAACTGATGGACAGCTCATACCCCATTTCCTTGGCAGCCGGAATGCTATTACCTTCTGGCAGTCCTGACTCTGACAATACTTGTTGGCCTTTTGTGGACCCGACTTCCTTTGCTGCCATTTACCTGTTAGTCATCTTTGAGGTTCTCTAGTTTCATCACTCTTCTGACTTAACTTCTGCCTTCTTCTGAGGTAATCTCATCTCCTTCCTTGGTTTCCATGGCTACCAACATGCTAACCCTATGCCCAATACCCCAACTTGTCAGAGCTTCATATTCATGCCTCTAAGTCTGCGTAATGAATTAGTTACAAATAACAGTGCTCAATACTTACTAAATACTGGTAAAGTATCATGCGCTGTGCAAGAACATTACACACACTATATAATTCTACTGGAAACCTATTAGGATAATATGAATTCTATTGTATAGTTGAGGACACTCTAGGAAATTAATTATTCTAGGTCACACAAGTAGTATGAGGTCAGGTCAGGATTCAAACTGACTCCTGGCCGACTTCAAAAGGCTACACTGATTTGCTAGATGAAGTTGCCTGTGGGTAGGTATGTCTCTCTCATACTGAAATGATTTTCCTGCCACTCAACCTGTTCTTCTCCTAACTCAGAAAATACCCAGGCCATTTACTGTGTTGTGAATACTGCTAAGCCACCAACAGCTGGGGCTTTCCAGGTGGCTCATGATAAAGAAGCCCCCTGCAAGGCAGGAGACCCAGGTTCAATCCCTGGGTTGGGAAGGTCTCCTGGAGAAGGAAATGGCATCCCACTCCAGTATTCTTGCTTGTAGAACTCCATGGACAGAGCCTGGAGGGCTACAGACCATGGGGTCGATCTAGCTGTCATTCTTGGGACATTAAAACATATTGATATGGAGGTCTATTCTAATGCTGGCTGTAACTGGTGATCCAGTGGAGCCTGGTGGAAGCCTTTTCAGGAGCAGGGCCCTGTGTCCGGGCTCCCGCAGGCTTGTTAAGCAGCCCGGCCTGATATCTTCGCCCATTACTCTGAGAGAGAGAGAGAACACTTGAATGACAGGCACCGAGCCAGTGTTTACCCTGTGGGGCTCGGGACACACACAATGTCTGTCAACGCTCCCTGTCACTTGCCTGCTTATGCAGACTTTTTTTTTTTTTTGGCCTGATGTATTCATCACCAGACTGCAGACACCTAGTTAATCCATTTAGAACCTATCAACTCTGTTCATTGGCTCATAAACCTATTACCTTGGAGGCTGGGCGCTGAGGGACACAGGTGCCAGGCCAGTGCACAGAACCCAATTGAGTTACGTAGCAGGCAGCGAGGGGCGCCTAATCAGGACTCTGGCTGCGTGGGGAATTGCCCGTGTTATGTGGTAGCAGCCACTTTATTAAATATCGATTTAAATCACGGCCTTTAATCAAATCTGATAGAAGACCTCTTTCACCTTCGGCCCTCTCCAGCTCCTCCTCTCCCCCTCCCTTTCCAATCAGCCTGTCTGGTGACATCGGAGCTGAGGAATGAATGGTTAGCCAGGAGTTTCACCAGAAAACCCTTTTCAGCAGTAATGAGGCATTTGTGATAATCGAGTGATGAAATGTAAATGGGCAGTAATGAGCACAATTATGTCCACGAGGGAACCATCACCGTGGCTTCTTTCCTGACAGATAGATGAGCTCTTTCTCCGTCATTGCCCACTGCTGACTGCACTGGGAAGCGCGATGCTGAGCCCGGGGTGGGGACGGGTGGAGGGGAGCTGAAAAGTAGGTGGAGCACCCGCCCTGACAGCGGTCAGCGCCGGAGCTTGAGCCCCTGTGGTCTTAGGCATCCCGACCCGGACATCAGCATCCGCCCGTCTCCCGTGCGCCGCGCCTCCTGCCTCTTCCCTCGCGGTCTGGTCCACAGAGGATGCTGGGGCGCTATTGGCTGCGGGGATGGAAAGCCGCCTCGCGGGGCTAACGAGCTCGCGTGATCCTCGGCCTATTGGTCACCCTGGAAAACTGTGCGACGGGACGGGGGCATGTGATGGGGTGGATGTGAGCAGAGAGCGAAGGCAAGGAATGGGACCCTTGCCAGGAAACGCCGGAGATTGTGTCATCTTTGTCGTCAGGGAGCTCACAGGGAGAAAGATGCTGGCATTTCCAGGAAACGCGGCCACTCGGCACATCTGTTATCGCTCTATCCGGGGTTAACACAATCTGGCGTCGCACGGCAGGATGTTTTTACAACCAAACCCGAGTGGCCTATCAGTTGCAGAACAAATTGTAGAGTACGGAAAAATGTTTTGTGATCTTAAAAAATTAAAATCCATTGGAGAAAAACATTGTCGGCCCTTGACATAGTATCTGTGTTATTAGGACAGTCTAAGAAGACATGTTAGGAGAAGGCAATGGCACCCCACTCCAGTACTCTTGCCCGGAAAATCCCATGGACGGAGGAGCCTGGTAGGCTGCAGTCCATGGGGTCGCTAAGAGTCGACTCGACTGAACGACTTCACTTTCACTTTCATGCATTGGAGAAGGAAATGGCAACCCACTCCAGGGTTCTTGCTTGGAGAATCCCAGGGACGGGTGAGCCTGGTGGGCTTCCATCTATGGGGTCGCACAGAGTTGGACACGACTGAAGGGACTTAGCAGCAGCAGCAGCAAAAAGACATGTTAAATAAACTATTTTAATGTGGCTATAGGTTGTATGCGGAGAAGGCAATAGCAAGCCACTCCAGTACTCTTGCCTAGAAAATCCCATGGATGGAGGAGCCTGGTAGGCTGTAGTCCATGGGGTCGCTAGAAGTCGGATGCGACTGAGCGACTTCACTTACACTTTTCGCTTTCACACGATGGAGAAGGAAATGGCAACCCACTCCAGTGTTCTTGCCTGGAGAATCCCAGGGACGGGGGAGCCTGTTGGGCTCCTGTCTATGGGGTCGCACAGAGTCGGACACGACTGAAGCGACTTAGCAGCAGCAGCAGCAGCATAGGTTGTATGCAAAGTCATGTTAAAATTATGTAAACATATTTATTTCTTTACTAGATAAATTAAGTGTAGGTGTACAGATGTAAGGGATCAGAGTTAGGATATGAAAACTGATTTGAATGATATTCCATCAATTAAAAGCCAGCTAATGTTATATTTTACTGGAAGTTTCCAAACCCACAAAAAGTTAATATTTTCTGAGATTCTAGCCTCAATTTGTAGTAGAGCAACTGCCATGTTTTTTTGTTATTTTTTTGTTACTGCTGTTTCCTTCTTTGAACTTTGCATCATTAAATATCTACCTAGCCAGAGTTGGTAAATTATAACAAGATACTGGGCCAAATTTTGTCAATAGACCTAACTGTTAAATGCATGTGACTATTGATCAATATGAGAAATGTATTGTTTAATAATATTAATTTGTTCAAAGATAATTTGACAAGTTCAGCAACTTTTTTTTCAATTTTCTAAGCACTTATTTTAAAGACATTTTTTCTTGAAAAATTTATTTTAAAGAGTGCTGCTGTATTTCTGGAACGCTAAGACTCATGGATGGCTTCATCTGCATAGACTTGAGTATATTTGGAAAGTTTGGCAAAAGGGCTCACTTAGAGAAACTGATGAATTGCTCTTTGGTGAACTGGTTATTAGGTTTATCACTCATTCATTAAATAATCTTCTGGCAAGCTGACTTCTGTTAAAATTTTCTTTAAAAAGGTTCACATTACCCGGGAAGCAAAAGTGATGGTTGAAAAATGCCAATCTGACCCAGTTAAAAATAAATCAATGACATCCACCAATTTAGTGTAGAAAGTTGATCTGGAATCATGACCTCAAGTCACTCAGGACCCTTAATCTTACAAAGAAAGTGCAGAGCTAAAGCCTCCTGAGGAAGTGATTATGAAAATGTGTAAAACACACTCAACATAACTGGCCTTGCTTGCTCCAGCAACCTTACCTCTTTCAACTTTACAGCTTGTTTGTGTGAGGAACTGAACTGTGCTGGCTCCCTGCAGACACCCCTGGTTACCTTTCTACAGCTTTGTTTAAACAGGCCTTTCTCTCATAGAGATGGAAAGGGCCCATAGCCTGGCCCTTCTTTATCTTCCTTTTCTTTATCACTCTGCTTAAATGTTCCTTCCTCCTTAGAAAAATCTTCCCAAGGTTTCAAGACCTGATGTTTTTCAAATTTTTTTTTTTCTGTTTGTTTATTTTGGCCGTGCTGGGTCTTCGCCGCTGCCTGCGGGCGTTCTCTAGCTGCGACAAGCAGGGGCTGCTCTTCATTGCGGTGCTCCGGCCTCTCGTTGCAGTGGCTTCCCTTGCTCTGGAACGCGGGCTCCAGACTGCAGGCTTTGGTAGTTGTGGCCCACACGCCTCTTGGCCCTGAGGCACGTGAGATCTTCCTGGACCAGGAATCGAACCCATGTCCCCTGCATTGACAGAGGGATTCTTAACCACTGGACCACTGAGGAAGTCCTGGATATTTTAGACATTTTCTCAGCATCCATTGCTTCATTTTTGTCTTAGTCCTACTGGGCATATTTTATTCAGAGTAAAGTTCACAGCATTACAATGCTCAAAGGCGAATTCTTAGATCTGTATCTGCTGATGAGCTTTGTTGTCTAGAGGATAGTCGTTTCTCAATAAATGTTTATTAACTAGAATTGAAAAGGTTTTAACCCACCTTCTGAGTAAGTACGCAGGCAGAAGCAGAATTACATCTTCAAAAAGTGCAAGTGATGCCCACTCAGTCGTGTCCGACTCTCTGCGACCCCATGACTGTAGTCCGCCAGGCTCCTGTGTCCGTGGAATGCTCCAGGCAAGAACACTGGAGTGGGTTGCCATGCCCTTTTCCAGGGGATCTTCCCGACTCAAGGTTTGAACCCAGGTCTCCTGCATTGCAGGCAGATTCTTTATTGTCTGAGCCACCAGGGAAGCCCATAATTACATCTCAGACTCACCTTTCAAATTTTTAACCCTCTGCTTTTTTCTCTCAAAAAGGCAAGCCAGAAAATGTCCCATAAATTAAAGGTTCTGTGAAGTTGTGTGTTAATATAGCATTAAGAAAACGCTCTCTTCCCCTCTGGTAGAATAAAATCTAATCTGCCCCAAATGATTGTCTTCCTGAGGATCTGACAGGAGCATAGGTCTAACTTTGACAGTGAAAGAATGCTGTATTTGTGGCTTTTTTTTTCTTTCAAAATCAACTTGCATTTATAGAGGACATAAAACACGCATGAAATGACAACACAAGGAAAATAGCCTGACCTACTTAGAAGAACAAGCTGTTTTAAACAATGCTGAACCATGTATTTTAATTTAAAATTACATGATAATAAATCCTTTCAGATATTTTAATTGAAATAGAGACTCCATTTAACAGAAAAAAAAAAAAAGAGGATGACTACTTGGTATCACTTGTTAGCCTGTTTAAAAATCCCATGATAGATGTTACTCTGATTCAGATTGTACTTGATCACAGTATATTTCTGTCTAAAGGGCTGAACGTCATCTGTGGTAAGCTTTTCTTTGTTCATTTTTCATGAGTTTTCCTTCCTGCTGACTTTTTAGTATTGTGTTTCACTAATGCTTAGCAACTCTACTATGGGGGAAAAAAATGAAACACCAGGTAATTCCACTAAACTGGGGATGAGAGAAAGATAACTCGGATAAGGAAAGGTTTGGAGAATCAGACGGAAATTTGGAAATTATAATGTTCAGTCACCTCATGATTATGACCTGATCGTATTCTATGTAATTCTGAAACATGCCTAATTTTATATGCATACATACCATGTAATCATTTTTCATTCATTATTTTCTAAAAAGCTGTTAACAGCCTAAAGGGCATACTTAGGCTATCACTCTAAAAAATAGAAAGAAGCTCATTTGAGTCTTTTAGAAATACCGTGGGTTTACTGTATATGACACTTATCAACAATTTATTTCTCTTTTAACCTATCCCATAACCCACCGCAGTAATCCACGAATGGAGTCAGAGGAGGCTATTTTCCCTCTGACAAAAATGGGCCATTTTTCCCTGTTTAGTGAAATCTGGAACACAGATCATTATAGTGCTTTTGGCAGCTAATTTGAACATCGGTGACTCAACTTTGAGAAGAATCTTTTTTTCTGCCCTAAAGAATCTCTGAGTTTTCAGACTCCAGTAATTGAAAAATCCCCAAACACTCACTCACAGAGGAGATACACATTACTGCAGGAACAGTCTACAAATTGTAAAGTATTCAATTTACATCCCTAGCACCTCAGGGCAGTTCTGAAGAATTTATATCTTTGGGAACCTTTGAACTAACAAAAGATAACATTTCACGGTAAAGTCTGCTGGCATAAAAGTTTTTAACTCCCTTCTTTCCTTTTAAAAAGGAACTATTTCCTTCACTTGTGACTCTGACTGGGAAGAGAGTATATTCACAAAGATGAAACCTGTCCATGAAATAAGTTTGACAGAAAGAAATAACACACACACACACACACACACACACTCAGGAACATCTTTTCTGTCAATAAAGAGTGGCTGGATTTCTGTTGATTATTCCTGCACCTCCATGGCACAGTTATTATAGCTTTTTATTTTAAGAAACACACCAAAAGGAAGGTTTTTATAATTATACTTCAAATTTGAGGGGAAAAAATGATACAATTATTCTTTTCTCTTTGAGATTCTCACCTGGGTATATAGATTTTTAATGAATAATTGGATCTGATATATTTGATATTTTTAAAGATGTTTTGAAAAAATGCTTTCATTGGAGCATTAAAATTTGGAGGATTTATGAGACCAATTTCTTGTCAAAGGTTCAAATTAGCAAATAAAAACTCTTCTCCTTGTTAATTACCACATGTATTTCCATGTCCAATGAACCTTAAATGATTCATTTAATTTAAAAAGTATGGCTCCATAGTATTTGGTTCTCCTCATTTTCCGGCTCTTGTAAATGAAGCAGTAAGAAATTAGCAATGGATTAAATTGGACCTGTATTTCTAAGTAGGAAGTGATCTTTCTCTGCCCCTTCCTCTGGCTTTTTGATCAAAGATGATTTCTTGTAGAGTAATTACTAATCTTCGGACATCTGTGGCTCAGGACAATGTTAGCATTTTGAACTGAAAATTTAAAAAGCAAAGAAAAACTCCTTTATGTAATCCTTTCTCAGTTCTTTAATTAGCATATTCATTATCAATACTATGGTAACAATAATGAAACATTTTAAATGCAATAACTTGTTAAGCTTTTTTTTAGGTAAAAAATTGATCAGTGTTTCTGTTAACTAATAACCTAGGAATCAACAATCTCATAAAACTGGTTTACTCAGCCCAGAAAATTAGGCAATCCATCATGACTGATTTGCTCACATTTCCCCCCGCAAATAAGTGAGATGGAAACTTTAAAACCAATAAGATAATGCACTTTACGAATTCAGTAGAGAGAGAGACAGATAAACTAAGATGCCACTGGCATCGGTTAGGAAAAAAATCTGTCGTGTTTCCAATTATTTGAGCAGATTTTTGTTTCCCAATTTGCTGCCAGCCTGGCTGCATCTAGCCCCCTCCTCCTGTTTTTTAGAACCAAATCATCAGGTCTTAAATCAGAACAAGCTCATCATATCATCGTACGAAAGGCCAACAGGGGATAAAGGACACCAGATGTTATATGAGTTTTCTTTTAGGCTTTCATTTCAGCCTTCCTGCATTCCCCATGCTGCTTTTTACTTGTCAGAAATGAAAATGTGCTTTGATAGATAACAACCCTATTTTCTTCACTGGCTGAGCTTAGAGAATACCATTAAGTATTGATATCTAGGGTGCTTAACTAGGGAATGCAATCACAGCAGTCCCAAAATTGGGGTTCTGTTGCATCATTTTACATGCCAAGATTTTTGAAAGACTCCAAATTAATTTTGTTTTCCTTAGGAAATAAAAGTCACAGAGTTTTAGTTGTGAGAGATGAAAGGAAGGGAACTAAGGCCCGTCCTTCCCCAAATTTCCACTTCTTCCTGCAGATCTCAGCTCACATCAAGGGGCCTGGATACCCCTGGGAAGCCGTGCAAAGGTGAATTCTTGAAATGGAACTGTAGCCAGTCTGCCAAAGCAAACTGTTAAAATGCTTTGTACTTGGAGAGCTTAGCGATTGTATGACTCTGGTTGTATTAGCAAAGGAGGGAGAAAAAACAAAGGAATCTTCCATCATCTACATTCAAAGAGACAATCTCATCAGGCTCGATGATGATAACAACTCTGACTAAAGATGCAAACTGGGGCATCTTGATTTGCTCATGAGAGCGGGGCATGTATCAAGATCGGCCTATATTAACAGTAGTAATATATATTATTATATATTATGCTATTTGGTTTTTTAGGACACAAGATCACTCTCCTCTGAATTCCAGTACAGCTATATATAATATATATATATAAAATGCATACACTTTATAGCCATTGAAGTATATATGTGGTGAAGTGAGAGTGAAAGTGAAAGTCACTCAGTCGTGTCTGACTCTCTGTGACCCCACGGACTCTGCAGTCCATGAAATTCTCTAGGCAAGAATACTGTAGTTGGTAGCCTTTCCGTTATGTGGTAAAGGGATGTCCAATTTCTCTTGCAGCCTTTGATAGCCTTAGGTCATGTAGGTGGAGGAAAACCCTTAGATGATGCTTTACAAGGAAACACTGCTATTGTTAAGGCTAAAGCAGCGTCCTTAACTTGAGGGGTCATTTGTTCCCTCATCTAAAGGGGACATTTGACAATGTCTGGAGACACATTTGATTGTCATGATTGGCGGTGGTGTGCTCCTGATATCTAGTTGGTAGAACCAGAAATGCAGTTAAACATCCTATTAACACAAAGCAAGGGTATGCATGCATGCTTAATCGCTTAGTCATGTCCGACTCTTTGTGACCCCATGGACTGGAGCCTGCCAGGCTCCTCTGTCCATGGGATTTCCCAGGCAACAATACTGGAATGGGTTGCCATTTCCTTCTCTAGGGGATCTTCCCAAGCCAGGAATCAAACCCAGGTCTCCTGAAAGGCAGGCAGATTCTTTATCATCTGAGCAACCAGGGAAGCCCTCCAAAGCAAGGGCACCCCCCAGCACCCCAGAACAACGATCCAGCCCCAGGTGGCAACACTGGGAAGGATGAGAAACCCTGACGCAAAGGATGAGCATGGGAGAAGGAGCGCTGACATCAAATGCTGGGAGGACGGGCGTGTGGGGGTGGGCGCTGACATCAAATGCTGGTGGGACCAGCGTGTGGGGGCGGGCGCTGAACTGACCTGGTCGTCAGTGCATGAAGCCTGACAACAGTTCCTGCAGTGCAGGAGACCCAGGTTCAAGACATCTGTGGCTCAGGACAATGTTAGCATTTTGAACTGAAAATTTAAAAAGCAAAGAAAAACTCCTTTATGTAATCCTTTCTCAGTTCTTTAATTAGCATATTCATTATCAATACTATGGTAACAATAATGAAACATTTTAAATGCAATAACTTGATAAGCTTTTTTTAAGGTAAAAAATTGATCAGTGTTTCTGTTAACTAATAACCTAGGAATCAACAATCTCATAAAACTGGTTTACTCAGCCCAGAAAATTAGGCAATCCATCATGACTGATTTGCTCACATTTCCCCCCGCAAATAAGTGAGATGGAAACTTTAAAACCAATAAGATAATGCACTTTACGAATTCAGTAGAGAGAGAGACAGATAAACTAAGATGCCACTGGCATCGGTTAGGAAAAAAATCTGTCGTGTTTCCAATTATTTGAGCAGATTTTTGTTTCCCAATTTGCTGCCAGCCTGGCTGCATCTAGCCCCCTCCTCCTGTTTTTTAGAACCAAATCATCAGGTCTTAAATCAGAACAAGCTCATCATATCATCGTACGAAAGGCCAACAGGGGATAAAGGACACCAGATGTTATATGAGTTTTCTTTTAGGCTTTCATTTCAGCCTTCCTGCATTCCCCATGCTGCTTTTTACTTGTCAGAAATGAAAATGTGCTTTGATAGATAACAACCCTATTTTCTTCACTGGCTGAGCTTAGAGAATACCATTAAGTATTGATATCTAGGGTGCTTAACTAGGGAATGCAATCACAGCAGTCCCAAAATTGGGGTTCTGTTGCATCATTTTACATGCCAAGATTTTTGAAAGACTCCAAATTAATTTTGTTTTCCTTAGGAAATAAAAGTCACAGAGTTTTAGTTGTGAGAGATGAAAGGAAGGGAACTAAGGCCCGTCCTTCCCCAAATTTCCACTTCTTCCTGCAGATCTCAGCTCACATCAAGGGGCCTGGATACCCCTGGGAAGCCGTGCAAAGGTGAATTCTTGAAATGGAACTGTAGCCAGTCTGCCAAAGCAAACTGTTAAAATGCTTTGTACTTGGAGAGCTTAGCGATTGTATGACTCTGGTTGTATTAGCAAAGGAGGGAGAAAAAACAAAGGAATCTTCCATCATCTACATTCAAAGAGACAATCTCATCAGGCTCGATGATGATAACAACTCTGACTCAAGATGCAAACTGGGGCATCTTGATTTGCTCATGAGAGCGGGGCATGTATCAAGATCGGCCTATATTAACAGTAGTAATATATATTATTATATATTATGCTATTTGGTTTTTTAGGACACAAGATCACTCTCCTCTGAATTCCAGTACAGCTATATATAATATATATATATAAAATGCATACACTTTATAGCCATTGAAGTATATATGTGGTGAAGTGAGAGTGAAAGTGAAAGTCACTCAGTCGTGTCTGACTCTCTGTGACCCCACGGACTCTGCAGTCCATGAAATTCTCTAGGCAAGAATACTGTAGTTGGTAGCCTTTCCGTTATGTGGTAAAGGGATGTCCAATTTCTCTTGCAGCCTTTGATAGCCTTAGGTCATGTAGGTGGAGGAAAACCCTTAGATGATGCTTTACAAGGAAACACTGCTATTGTTAAGGCTAAAGCAGCGTCCTTAACTTGAGGGGTCATTTGTTCCCTCATCTAAAGGGGACATTTGACAATGTCTGGAGACACATTTGATTGTCATGATTGGCGGTGGTGTGCTCCTGATATCTAGTTGGTAGAACCAGAAATGCAGTTAAACATCCTATTAACACAAAGCAAGGGTATGCATGCATGCTTAATCGCTTAGTCATGTCCGACTCTTTGTGACCCCATGGACTGGAGCCTGCCAGGCTCCTCTGTCCATGGGATTTCCCAGGCAACAATACTGGAATGGGTTGCCATTTCCTTCTCTAGGGGATCTTCCCAAGCCAGGAATCAAACCCAGGTCTCCTGAAAGGCAGGCAGATTCTTTATCATCTGAGCAACCAGGGAAGCCCTCCAAAGCAAGGGCACCCCCCAGCACCCCAGAACAACGATCCAGCCCCAGGTGGCAACACTGGGAAGGATGAGAAACCCTGACGCAAAGGATGAGCATGGGAGAAGGAGCGCTGACATCAAATGCTGGGAGGACGGGCGTGTGGGGGTGGGCGCTGACATCAAATGCTGGTGGGACCAGCGTGTGGGGGCGGGCGCTGAACTGACCTGGTCGTCAGTGCATGAAGCCTGACAACAGTTCCTGCAGTGCAGGAGACCCAGGTTCAGTCCCCGGGTGGGAAAGATCCCCTGGAGAGGGGAATGGCTGCCCACTCCAGTATTCTGGCCTGGGAATTCCCATGGACAGAGGAACCAGGGGGGCTACAGTTCATGGGGTTGCAAAAGAGTGGGACACATCTGAGCAACTAGCACTTTCACTTAGGGTCTGTGAGTGCAGGCCTCAGAGGTGCTGATACACGCAGAACAGTTGACTCACCTGTTCAGCCCTTACTGTCCAACAGATAATTGATGGTGTAGAGACAGTTGCATACATTTGAGACCTTGGGCATTTTCTGATCAACAGCATGTCCAAAATTATCTGCTACCAAGATGTACGTGGATATTTTGTACTTTGTCTTCTTTGCATATTGGTTTCAAAAACTAAGATGCAAAAATAAGTTAGAGACATAAATAAGTCAAAATTTATGAAATTGCTAATACTTAACCTTTTGACCTAGGAGACTGGCAATTTTATATGGCTCAACCTAAATAAAAGAAGTGCAAGATAAAGTTAAACACATGCCTTTTTGCAAATAGTATAGAGCGATTTTGCTAATCAGTAACCATGATAATGCACTGTCAACTTTGGCTGGATGCAGGTAGCTCTGCATATTCCACTGTGCAGCTGTGAAGTAGATGTAAGAAAGGATAAATAGCAGCAGAGAAGCTTCCTGGAGAAAGGAGTAGAAATTCTAGTCCAAAGAGGGTAACATGCTGTGGATAAAGGATAAATTTAGATCAATCCCAGGCTGCACAGAGATCCCAGAGGATTTGACCTTGGGGTTGGGTTAGAGGCTTTGGACATAAATAATAGTAACTCTAGCTTCAGATATAGTATCAACTTTAAATGGAGAAATCCACTCGGGAAAAATATGAATAAGTGTCTGGTCCTATTTTACAGCAAGAAATCCTTGGTCAGAAGCAGCCAGGAGAGCAGAATGGACTTCCTAAGGGACATTTGGAAAACTGAAGTGGAGCACAAGCCAATGCTCAAGGTTCTTTTTCTTTAGATTCAGTGTCAATTCTCACTTATGTTTCTCCTCTGTCTCCCAGATCTTTTCAAAATTTGCTCCACCTGCCTTATTTCCTTAACCTTGGTATCACTCAAGAAATCATTATCATATGTTCATTCTATTACAGTCTTTATTAGGACCAACTCTAGCTGTATTGAAAGGCCTGATGCTGAAGCTGAAGCTCCAATACTTTGGCCACCTGATGCAAAGAACTGACTCATTGGAAAAGACCGTGATGTTGGGAAAGATTGAAGGTGGTAGGAGAAGGGAACGACAAAGGATGAGATGGTTGGATGGCATCACCAACATAATGGACCTGGTTTGTGCAAGCTCTGGGAGTTGGTGATGGACAGGGAAGCCTGGTGTGCTTCAGTCCATGGGGTCAGACACGACTGAGCTATTGAACTGAACTTGCCACATCCATGATTTTAGCTGTATGACACTGGATTAAACTACTTACCTTGTTAACCTTAAATAAGTTCACCTACTTCTTGTCTTCAGTTCAGTTCAGTCACTCAGTAGTGTCCAACTCTTTGCGACTCCATGAATCACAGCACACCAGGCCTCCCTGTCCATCACCAACTCCCGGAGTTCTCGCAAACTCACGTCCATTGAGTCAGTGATGCCATCCAGCCATCTCATCCTCTGTCGTCCCCTTCTCCTCCTGCCCCCAATCCCTCCCAACGTCAGAGTCTTTTCCAATGAGTCAACTCTTCGCATGAGGTGGCCAAAGTACTGGAGTTTCAGCTTTAGCATCATTCCTTCCAAAGAAATCCCAGGGCTGATCTCCTTCAGAATGGACTGCTTGCATCTCCTTGCAGTCCAAGGGACTCTCAAGAGTCTTCTCCAACACCACAGTTCAAAAGCATCAATTCTTCGGCACTCAGCCTTCTTCACAGTCCAACTCTCACATCCATACATGACCACAGGAAAAACCATAGCCTTGACTAGACGGACCTTAGTCGGCAAAGTAATGTCTCTGCTTTTGAATATACTATCTAGTCTTACCTCTCCACCCTTTAAATTAATTCTCCATCTTGTAACTAGAGTTACCTACCTATAAAACAAATACAATCACGCCAGTTCCCTGACTAAAAGATATTTGTTGTAGCCCCATTGTCTGTATGTTGCTGATAAAATTCAGTTGTTTAGTATTGGGTTCGATGCCATCCCTAATCCCAGTTACCATGTTCTCATCCATCATATTTTGCCACTTCCTGTTCCTCTAATAATTTCTTCCAGTTTCCATTTCCTACCGCCCATGCATTATTTCGTCCTCCATACCTTCCTTTGTGTGGTTCCCTTGGCCTTTAACAGCCTTCTTGCTGTTTACTCTTTGGGTAAACTCACACCTATCCTCCAATTCAGACATAATCATCTCCATGTACCATCCACTGCACCGTGTTTTTAGATACAGCTGCCTTCATTTAATTAGCATCTTGTACCTGCACTAAGCTGATGGTACTATAGTCAGTTTCAAGCTCATATTGAACTGCTCTTTTATTAAACCTTCTTAGTGGGTGACAATGATAGAGAGAAGTAAAAGGGATTCTGCTTTCGTCTCTATTAAGATTGTTTGCCTAAGCAAAATTCAACTGAAGAACGTTCTCAGCAGCAACATCAACAAAAGCAACAAAATTCACTGAAAAGCATTTCCATATGATACTGAAATTTTCAGCCTGTGACACTTTCATAAGGTCTTCAGTTTCATGCTCCAAACACATGTTATAATGCTTAGAAAGAAACAGTTGTTGAATGGGACACATTTGGCTCACAATAAGCAGTGAACAAATGACAGTCAATGGTAATGAAAATATTTTTTTCATGCTGGATGTTCAAAACTTAGTGCTTCCATATTTGGCAAAGTTTTACCAAATAATACGTATGTATGTATGGGTGTAAACACAGAAAAATACATCTATTTAGCCTTCTTTAAATATAAATATATTGGCTTTGCCAAAATGTTCATTTGTTGTTTTTCTGCAAGATATTACAGAAACATACTAATATATTTATTTGTAATGAACTGTGTGAAGATTGTCTTCTTGACCCACTTTTACCCAGGTTTCTCTGAACCCTCTGCTGAATTAGGCCTGCCCTTGGCTTTTCTCTCTGTCCTTGTAGAATCCAGTTGAGCAATAATTCTAATTAATCAGTTTAAAGAAAATCCTGTATTTTTGATATCTGATCACCCTTGATATCTTACTAGACTTGCCTGCCTTCAGCAAGAATTCTATTGAGTCGATGTAACAAGAATCCCCCTTACTCCTGATGTCTTCTCCTAGTGATTTTTCACCCACTAACCCCACTCTGATCCTTCATTTTAAACCCCTACTTGTCCTTGCTTTTGAACTGTGGTGTTGGAGAAGACTCTTGAGAGTCCCTTGGACTGCAAGGAGACCCAACCAGTTCATTCTGAAGGAGATCAACCCTGGGATTTCTTTGGAAGAAATGATGCTAAAGCTGAAACTCCAGTACTTTGGCCACCTCTCGCGAAGAGTTGACTCATTGGAAAAGACTCTGATGCTGGGAGGGATTGGGGGCAGGATGAGAAGGGGATGACAGAGGATGCGATGGCTGGATGGCATCACTGACTCAATGGACGTGAGTCTGAGTGAACTCCGGGAGTTGGTGATGGACAGGGAGGCCTGACGTGCTGTGATTCAAGGGGTCGCAAAGAATCGGACCCGACTGAGTGACTGAACTGAACTGAACTGTCCTTGTTAAAACTGAAGTTGAATCCAATCTCTTGGTCCCATGCAAGACCCTATTGCAGAGGTCCCTATGTCCAACATGATGCCTCCACCCCCTTGAATCAAGTCCACTTTGCCATTCCTTAGCAGATGTCATTTGCAAGTCTTCCTCAGGCAACCACTTTGCCTTCTTGCGTTTCTTTTTCTTTGGAATGGCTTTGGTCACTGCCTCGTGTACCATGTTACAAACCTCCATTCATAGTTGTTCAGGCACTCTGCCTACAAGATCTAATCCCTTGAATCTGTTTGTAACCTCAACTGTAAAATCCTAAGGGATTAGATCTGTATAGTCAAAGCTATGGTTTCTCCAGTAGTCATGTGCAGATGTGAGAGCTGGACCATAAAGAAGGCTGAGTGCTGAAGAATTGATGCTTTTGAATTGTGATGCAGGAGAAGACTTTAGAGAGTCTCTTGGACTTCAAGGAGATCAAACCAGTCAATCCTAAAGGGCCTCAGTCCTGAATATTTGTTGGAACGACTGAGTCTTGGTGCTGAAGCTCCAGTCCTTTGGCTACCTGATGTGAAGAGCCAACTTATTAGAAAAGACCCTGATGCTGGGAAAGATCAAAGGCAACAGGAGAAGGGGATGACAGAGGATGAGATGGTTAGGTAGCATTACCAATTCAATGCACATGGATCTGAGCAAACTCCAGGACATAGTGAAGGACAAGGAAGCCTGACATGCTACAGACCATGCGGTCTCAAATAATCAGATATGGCTTAGTGACTGAATAGCAGGTGTCATGGAAAACGGTTTTTTCCTTTGTCATATATTTTTCCTTTGTCATATATATGTATATATACTTATACTGATATGCATACTTATAATCTGCATCTTTATCTGAAGTTGCATACAGAAAGAAGTTGAATCTTAAATTCTTGCTGTCTCTGTTTGTTTTGATGTAGGAGTATTATCACGTATTTAAAAGCTATATCCTACAAAGTGGTTTGTAAGTGCTGTAATGTGAGAATTTGGTATAATTATCTGTCATCATCAGAATAGATGTGAAGGACTGTGAGAAGTCTTTCTGTCTTTAAATCCATGTAGATTCCTTACCACATGGGTAACAATTGGCAAATCAGTCAGAGACAAAGAAAGAAGAGCTTTATTGATTGTTCAACCTGAGTTGCTCTAAATACACAAGTGTCACCATTAGAAATGAAAACAGTGACTTCGAGGCAGCCTGAGACCATCACTCAAACCACTTGTGTGGCTTTTCATAAAGGGACTCTGAGACTTGCAGCTGCTTCCTACATGGCTAAGGAGGCTGTGGCTTAAATTATGAAAGACTGACAAGTAATTTAGAAGTTAAATCCTAAACAGACAAAGTTCAGGACTTAGTGGTTTAATAAACACAAAATCTGACACTGTCTAAGCAGAAGATGCTGGACAAGAATTTCTGTGATATCAAAACTCATCATCCTAAAATAGAATTCAGGGAAAAATTAAATGGATTTTTAAAAATCAGTTAACATAATGTATTACTTATTAAATTCCTTCATAGAGCAAATAGAAGACTAATTTCTCTGGAGCCATTCATGCCCCCAAAAGTTATAATTAAAGACACAAATTGAATGATTTTAATAATGATGAACGTTCACCTTTTCAGTACTGAGGTATGGTAATATGATAGTCACAGAAGGACTCCATCTCCCATTTTCATTTAACTTTCTCTCCTGGGATTTATAAGGGCACTTTTCCTCATGTATTTATTTATGGACGTTAAAATATCAGGTGCTGAGTGGCTGTTTTTTAAAGGCAAAATTAGTATTGGTACTCAAAAAGACATAGTGGGGTTTTGAGATTACAGAAGGATTTCTGAGTTTCCCAGTGTGCATCGCGGCATGCTTACCTCTTCCTATCCTTCCTGTTGTACGGGGTCCTGCCAAGAACAGGGATTTGCACGTACCTTGGCGCCCTGCCTCTGTTGTTTCCCTTTGCAGAACACAATTAGTGCTCATTGATGACTTTACAGAAAGCACCGATAATGGAAAAGGCAAATCAAACATATCCTTAAAAGATGGTGGCAAAATGCAATACGGAAACGTGCTGGAGAATAAGCCACCTCTGCAAGCTGGTTGGTCTGCATATTTGTATTTCTGTATCATTTAGGAAAATCCTATTATGGCCTTAGCCACAGACACATCCCTGGTGTGCAAGATAGAGGCTGTTCAGAAAACATGCAGCATTTTCAGCCAGAAAATAGGGCAACCGACTGCTTTCTGTCGATGACTGTGACACCCCAGTTCCCATCAATAGAACATAATCTCACTGCAGCAGGCAATACTTGGTATCAATGAAACAGGAGTATTTTTAGACATGTGCTGACTGCCCCTACCTAAAGGACAGAAACCGCATTCACAGTGACTAGTATCTTTAGAACTATCCTTATAAAACAAGGCAATAAAACGAAGAAGCACAGTCGTTAGATGCAGCTACTCAGAGAATTTTATCTTTTTTTTTTTTTTTCTTTTCTCTTCAACTTTTTTCTGTCTCTCTTCCATTAACTGTCATTTCTCCAAATACCATTACAAAATGATTTCAGTCACGGTGTCAGCTACATAATTAATCCTCCCATCAGTGGATGCCAAATTAGATGTCTGTTTCCATAATGCCCTCTCACTGGTAGAGTAGGGGTCGCTATGAGCATTTGACACGTGATCAGGATAAATCCCCAAAAGACTGAATGAGATATCAAGTTCCAAAAGCCTGTGTGTGTGCGTCTAACACTAGGTAGGCTACACACCCAACCTGGCCAGTCTCCGCCCAGGCAACATAAAACACATTTTGCTGTGCTGTTATCACAATGATTAAAATATAGTAAGCTAATGAGATTACAATAGCTGATTGTGAACAAGCCCAATTGTGTTAATTGGAAGCTCCTGAATGGCAATTTTAGCTGCTGCGGAGTTTTGAAGTATAATCAGTTTTACTAATTTTATCTGATTTCTTAATGAAGCTTGCCCTGAGCAATTGTTCTATGTGTTCTTTAGCAAACAGTGTGTGTCATAACCGCTGACATTAATCTCGATTACTTTAGTTAAAATAAATAGTTATACTTGGGTGGTTTTCAGAAAATACATCATAGGAGATGTCATGCTGGAAAGCAAATAGCTTGCACTTTTCCTTTCTTTGTTTGTTTGACTGAATTTTATTTGATGCACCCAAGCATGGAGATTCTCCCTTTGGTGTTACCAGATCCTTCTCAGGGGCTCCCATCTTAAGTCAAGAAGAACTACCACTTGCAGTCTGATAATTGTCCCCCTCTATCAGTGCAGGGATGAAGATAAGATTTACACATAGGAGAAAGTAACCGATATCAAATGTAGCTGGTGCACAAGACCAGGAGAAAAAAAAAGAAAGTTGTTGGAATGTCTAGAGAGAGTTTCTGTCCAAGGCCTGGCTTTGGCAGCGTGCAGATCATAGCATCAATACCAGCTACTAACATTAATGACTGAGACTGCAGGAGACCGAGCGCTCAAAGTTATTTGTTTTCACAGTGGATTAATATACAGTGGATGGCTCCTCTGAGCTTTTTAAGTGCATTGGAAGACTGCCATGCCATACAGCCAGTTATAAAAGACTGAAAATGCTAAGAGAAAATAAAGTTTGGGGAAACCAAAAATGCCATTTAATGCAAGCTGAAGAAACATCTTTCGTCCTTCTGACTTTTTTCATTCATGGTCTTTCAACATCTGCAATTAAGATTGTATGTTTAGATCATTTAATGCTTGTGAGCAAAGATTAAATGGGTTTTTAAAAGGAATAAGTGAGGGGATGGGATAAAACCTTTTGGAATTCAATGAAACATTTAAAATGACATAATATATGTTAAAACATCACAAAAAGGATTTTATAATTAAGTGTTTACACAAGCAAAGGTGTTACACCACTACCCTCAATCCATACTGGTATTTTAAAACTTTTTAGTGCTCTTCCCAGGTGGCACTAGTGATAAAGAACCCGCCTGTCAATGCAGCAGACAGGGGGGACCTGGGTTCCAGACCTGGGTCAGGAAGATGCCCTGGAGAAGGGCATGGCAACCCACCTTAGTATTCATACCCAGAGAACCCCAGGGACAGAGGAGCCTGGCAGGCTACAGTCCCAGGGTCTCAAAGAATTGGACATGACTGAAGCGACCTAGCATACACCCACAGAAACTAACGCAACATTGTAAAAAAATTACACTCCAGTAAAAATTAATTGAAAAAAAAAAAAAAAACACAACCCTTAAAAAATGCTTTTTCACTGAGTTCTAGTGTTGTATGCAAGAGGATGCATAAATTGCAGAAGTCCTAAATATATTAAGAAATCAAGAACTAGAACCTTTCTAGTACCCCAGACTCACTTTATAATTATTTTATCTGACTGGTGCACTAAGCACAGACAGCGGCAACCTGCAAGCCCGGCCGAGAGGAGCTACCCCACGTCCGAGGTCAGGGGCAAAAGCCAGGAGAACCCCATGCCCGAAGGGCGGCAGCCAAGAGGAGTTACCCCACGTCCGAGGTCAGTGGCAGCGGCCGAGAGTTCCAGGCTGCGACGGCGCAGGAACGGCCGAGAGGAGCTACCCTGCGTCTGAGGTCAGGGGCGGAGGCTGGGAGGAGCGACCCCAGGTCCAAGGAGTGGTGGTTGCGTGGGCACAGGAGGGCCTAGAGGAGCCATCCCACATTGAAAGTCAGGAAGGGTGGCGGTGAGGAGATTCCCCTCATCCAAGGTAAGGAGTAGCAGCTGCACCTTGCTGGAGCAGCCGTGAAGAGATACCCGATGCCCAAGGTAAGAGAAACCCAAGTAAGATGGTAGGTGTTGCAAGAGGGCATCAGAGGGCAGACACACCGAAACCATACTCACAGAAAACTAGTCAATCTAATCACACTAGGACCACATACTTGTCTAACTTAATGAAACTAAGCCATGCCCGCGGGGCAACCCAAGACAAGCAGGTCATGGTGGAGAGGTCTGACAGAACGTGGTCCACTGGAGAAGGGAATGGCAAGCCACTTCAGTATTCTTGCCTTGAGAACCCCATGAACAGTATGAAAAGGCAAAATGATAGGATACTGAAAGAGGAACTCCCCAGGTCAGTCAGTGCCCAATATGCTACTGGAGATCAGTGGAGAAATAACTCCAGAAAGAATGAAGGGATGGAGCAAAGCAAAAACAATACCCAGCTGTGGATGTGACTGGTGATAGAAGCAAGGTCCAATGCTGTAAAGAGCAATATTGCATAGGAACCTGGAATGTTAGGTCCATGAATCAGGGTAAATTGGAAGTGGTCAAACAGGAGATGGCAAGAGTGAACGTTCTTCTTTCTGAATGCCCATTTTATACAGAATATCATAAACAGCTGCTATAAAAGAAACAAAATAAATGGAAGACTTAATGAATTAACTTGCAACAGATTCCTAGGCTTAATTTGGAAAGTCACCCATCTATTAGACCGAATCTTATTTGTGAAACCTTTGCTTCCAATTTGTGTTTCTGCTTTTCTTCTTCCCTGTAGATTAATACAGTTATGCCACTTTATTCTTCATATTTACAATATTTAAGGAAAGACTCTGGAGTAGTCTCCAAGAAGTAACTGACAAGATGCTTAAATTCTCTATATTAATTCTCCCTACATTTCTAAATGTGAGCGTATCTAAATTATAACACTGTCTTTATTTGGTCTGAACTGTGAGTTCTTAAACATATGATATCTATATTTTATATAGATTATACTTCACTTTAGAATTATCACATCACTTTTCATTTTAATATGTGATAATTAAGCACGTACTAAGGTCCATCTAGCCAAGGTTATGGTTTCTCCAGTAGTCATGTATGGATGTGAGAGTTGGACTGTGAAGAAAGCTGAGTGCTGAAGAATTGATGCTTTTGAACTGTGGTGTTGGAAA
>SJYT01081474.1:1100-22719 GCA_006410635.1 Cephalophus harveyi | reverse complement strand
GACTGCAGCCATGAAATTAAAAGACGCTTACTCCTTGGAAGAAAAGTTATGACCAACCTAGATAGTATATTCAAAAGCAGAGACATTACTTTGCCGACTAAGGTCTGTCTATGGTTTTTCCTGTGGTCATGTACGGATGTGAGAGCTGGTCTATGAAGAAGGCTGAGTGCTGAAGAATTGATGCTTTTGAACTGTGGTGTTGGAGAAGACTCTTGAGAGTCCCTTGGACTGCAAGGAGATCCAACCAGTCCATTCTGAATGAGATCAGCCCTGGGATTTCTTTGGAGGGAATGATGCTGAAGCTGAAACTCCAGTACTTTGGCCACCTCATGCAAAGAGTTGACTCATTGGAAAAGACTCTGATGCTGGGAGGGATTGGGGGCAGGAGGAGAAGGGGACGACCGAGGATGAGATGGCTGGATGGCATCATGGACTCGATGGACGTGAATCTGAGTGAACTCCGGGAGTTGGTGATGGACAGGGATGCCTGGCGTGCTGCGATTCATGGGGTTGCAAAGAATCGGACACGACTGAGCGACTGAACGGAACTGATGTTGATATTTAATATTATCCATGTATGGACATTTATAAAATAAATTAGTCAGTGACCCCATTTCTTGTGCTGTCCTTAGCTAGGTTTGATACTGAAGTTATCTTGGTTCATGTTGTTAGTGGCTCAGTCATGTCCGACTCTTTGTGGCCCCATGAACAGTAGCCCTCCAGGCTCCTCTGTCCATAGGATTCTCCAGGCAAGAATACTGGAGTGGGTAATCATTCCCTTCTCCAGGGGATCTTCCCAGCCCAGGAATCAAACCTGGGTCTCCTGCATCATACTCAGATTCCTACCGTCTGAATCACCAGGGAAGCCCATGCATTAGAAGCTTTCAAGTTGTTTTTTCATGCTCTCCGGAACAATGTGCATAATTTATAGATTATTTATTTCTTGAAATTTTGATAAAACTCTCCTGAAAAACCATCTGGCCCATTCACTCTGTTTTTCGATATTTCCATGCAGTCATTTTAAGTTATTTCTCTTTTACCAGAAGATGATCCACTTCACCTAATTTTTAAAATTATTTGTCTATATTTATTATTCAATGAAGTCTTCTGTTTATGAAAAATCTAATTGAACATGTGTCTAAAACATAAATTTTAGAGTCTACATGTTTCCTCTTAGAAATGTACCAGGATTCTGTTCACACTCATAACAGAATATGGAAATGGAAAACAAGTTTTTGAGAAAATGGTAGATCTGCTCATAGATACATAAGAAATATATTTGATTTTAGGGTCAAAATAAAAGAAATGCTCTCAATTCAGACTCAAAGGCAATGAACCCTGCTTTAAAAGGTAACGAGGAAACAACTTTGTTACTACTTGCAGATAAGCATTTGACCTATGTTCTTCAGACAGTTTGAGTAATTTACATACTGTTTTCATGGTCTTCTATTTTGATATAATTTCAAATTTACTGAAAAGTTTCAAGAGGCTGGGGGAGCCTGGTGGGCTGCCGTCTACGGGGTCGCACAGAGTCGGACACGACCGTGGTGACCTTGCAGCGGCAGGTATAGCATACCCTGTAGATGTTTATTTTAGAAGGTCATTATCTACTGATGCTGAACTGTTCTTGATACTCTAATTACATTTAAAGCTATGATTCCAAAGCTAGATTTCTTGTTCTGTGTTCTGCCCCCAATCATATGTCACCCAGAGTGCAAAATATTCAGCATGCATTTGGTGAATAAATAAACTATATTGAATAAGTAAAGTGAGGCAAGAAGAGAGAATCGGTCAGAATTTCATCTTGAAATAATGTTAAAAAGAGACAATAGGAAAGTAATAAGAGTAGGAGCTCAAGTGCTCGGTGGTTTCTAATGTCAGTGGTTTCCCCATTTTGATTTAGAGGGTTATAAGGCTAATCTAAAATGGGAAACATCATAGATAAGTTTGTTACCTTTAGACCATGTTTTCTCACTGATACTAGATAAGTGTACACAGCTTATTTTCCTGCCGTCAGTCTCCCTCAGCTTGCGTTCCTTCTCTGGTGGAAGAATCCATGGTATATGGAGGCATATAAAGTTTACAAGGGAGGAGGATGTTTTTAAAAAATGTTATAAAGGTTGAGCAGTGAAATCAAACACAATTCTCCATTCTTTCTGAAATACTCCATTCTTCCTGTCCATACCTCACCCACTTGTAGGCAGCTATTGCCCTAAGATCCACTGGGTCCTGAATGCAGGTACCCCATCTCACTCCACACACCTGTCTCTAGTGTTGCAGTATCAGAATTGAAAGAGTTCAAAACTCAACCAACCAGTACCTTCCTCCACTATCTATTTAAGTGGAGGATCATGTTTCAAGGTCACAGCCTCTGTAGTTAGGTGGTTCCAAAAATAGAGCTACATAGTTTAAATGATCTGAATTATGCTCTCCTCCAAAGCATGTATCAAATTGTACAATATAATTTTGAAGATGTTTCTCTTCCCACAAAATACCAGAAGGAGTTTAATGAGAACCCACAAATTTCCTAACCATTTCTCAAGTAGAAATTACATGATATTGCATCTCTTATTCCAGGTGGTGGGAGAACAGTATTAGTAGCTCTTTTCTATGAGACAGCATCATGTTTCATATGCCAGAGTGCATTTTCAAATTCAGCTATCAATTTAGGGGTTGTTAAAGGGAAAATGATGGAAAAGAAATAAAAGAAGTATTTCAAGTCTCTACATGGAGAGAATTGTACTAAAGTAAAATTTTGGCTTTGCCACACACAAGTTGTGCAATTTGAGGCCAATGATTAAACTCTGTGAAACTCAAAATTCTCAATATAAAAACAAAAGTGATATTATCAGTGTCTTCCCTTCAACCTTAATAATCTACCAATCTATGTAAAGTCATGTTCTATGTAATGAGAAAGACAAAATGTAGGCAGGTGCGTGTTTGTGTGTGTGCATACATGCACATATGTGTGTGAGTATGTGTGTGTATGTGTGCAATGTCTTTAGAGATGAATGTATTGTAGCACCTTTTGGTCCATGATGTCAATGTGGCTTGAATAAGCATAAATGGCTGCCTTTTTCTCGTAAGTCAGGTAGAACAATTTGCAGCTTTGAAAAGCACCTCTCCCTCTAATAGAATTACACTGAAGATGGAATCCATTTATAAGAAATCTACACATAAATGTCATTTAGTCTGATCATGTCCATAAACTGGATGTATAAACTAAAGGGGGAAGCACCATTTTGAAAGAAAAAGCAATGCAGGCTTGTTTCGTGAATTGTTTTCAAAATATACTAGATGAAGGATCCTCCAAATCTGGTAAAACACAAAAGTCTGGAAACTAAATATGGAAGTTATATATATATATAAATTAAATATGAAAGTTTTATATATATATATATATATATAACTTTCCATTTTCCCGATTTCCCTGGAGGCCTTGACTAATACAACTACTTGATATAATTTTACTTGATATAGTGAAGAATTAAATATCACCCTATATGACAAAGGATGTGATTAAGTCAAGGCTTTTAAGTGGAAGATTTATCTTGAATTATCTGCGAGGGTTCTAGATCTAATGATGAATGTCCTAATGAGGGTGAGAGAGAGGGAGAATTAACAGAAGAGAAGAAGGCAGTGTGCCAGGGGCTGAAGTGATGTGGCCACAAGTCAAGGAACACTGGACCCCTTGACCTGAATCATATGATACATTACCAGCTATACAAATTTGACTCTAACTGGTTTTTATATTCTAAGCAGATATTGAGAAAAACCTACCTGGGTATGTTTCTTTAACATTCCTCTTAGAACACATCTTTCTCTAAACTTTCTTGCTCAAAGTTTGATATAAATAATTACTCTTAGAATTTAAAAAAAAGATATGACTATCAAAGTGGTTACTTCTAATTAGACGGTCCTACTGCAGATCTCTGTGCACTCACTCACTAGTCCAATAATCTCAGGCAAGCTACTTACTAATGCTCATCTTGGACATGTGAAAATAAAGTTACTAATGATCTGCCTAATGGAGAAGACTGTTGAGAGTCCCTTGGACAGCAAAGGAGATCAAACCAGTCAATCCTAAAGGAAATCAGTCCTGGATATTCATTGGAAGGCCTGATGCTGAAGCTGAAGCTCCAATACTTTGGCCACCTGATGCAGAGAACCAACTCGTTGAAAAAGACCCTGATGCTGGGAAAGCCTGAGGGCAGGAGGAAAGAGGGGCGACAGAGAAGAAGATGGTTGGATGGCATCATCCACTCAATGGACATGAGTTTGAATAAACTCGAGAAGACAGTGAAGGACAGAGGAGTCCATGGGGTCACAAAGAGTCAGACACAACTTAGCACCTGAACAACAATAATCAAGTTGCTGAGAGTCTATAATAATATAAATACAAAGAATTAGACAGACTATGTGGCATGCAATAAGCACTCAGTAAATATTATATATTATTTATTTTATATGGCTGATGTTTTATAGCATCTAAAGACCCCCTTCTCTTTCTTTCTGCATGATCTATATTTCCTCTTGATGGCTGAACTATCTCCTATTTTCTCCTTTATTATTGTCAAGTACAGAGAATGTAAATATATGAGATTGCTGGGGAGAGTTGGCAGTCTTTTCATATTTACTCAGTGTGTTAGACGCAAATCTAATTTGGGGGTATCTTACTAAGAATATGATTTGTTATCTAAGTCTGTACCCAGTGGATGAGTCTGCTCAAGGTGCTTCTACCACAGCTGGGTGTATTATGAATAATTTACTTAGTTTACTCTTGCTTGGATCTCATTTCTGTCTCTACATTTGCTTGCCATTGTTCCCCTTGGTTGTGATTATTACATTTTTTGGTTGTACAAATATAAGTATAAACTTGCATCCTTCTGTGAGCCTTGGATGTATGCCACCTTGTATACTATACCTAAGAATTCCCTGAAGTGATCAAAGGTAAGATATGAATATTCTAGGAGAAAACAAACGAACAGAGAAAAATACCACAAATGCAAATGATGACTAAAGATACAAAGGACGAACTGGAATATATATAAAACATGGATACACTAAAGTACTTCAGTAGAGAGAATAGGAACTAGCTCTTCTTCACTGGGGCTTCCCAGGTGACCCTAGCGGTAAAGAACCGGTTTGCCAATGCAGGAGACATAAGGGACGTAGCAGGTTCGATCCCTGGGTCAGGAAGATCCCCTGGAGGAGGCCATGGCAACCAACTCCAGTATTCTTGCCTGGAGCATGCCATTGGACAGAGGAGCCTGGTGGGCTAAGTTCATGGGGTTGCATAGAGTCAGATACAACTGAAGCAACTTAGCACATAGCCCCTCTTCACTGATGACACAGTGAGAGGAAATAGATTTACAGTACACGGGAGGAGAAGGGGATGACAGAGGATGAGATGGTGGGATGGCATCACCGACACGATGGACATGAGTTTGAGTAGGCTGAGGGAGCTGGTGATGGACAGGGAGGCCTGGCGTGCTGCAGTCGATGGGGTCACAAAAAGTCAGACACAACTGAGTGACTGAAATGAACTGAACACTTTAAAACCAGTTTTAGGTTTTTATTTAGGATGAATTCCCTAGTAGATTGGATGCTTAAAATAGTTTAGTGAATACAATTAATGTAAGAGAAATGATATAATAATAGGAGAGTTAGGATTTGAATCCAGTTCTACTTTACTGCAAAGTCCCTAGATATATCCATATCACACAGCATCTTTTATAAGAGAGATAAAATACCTTTGTCACTTGGAGGTCTTTGAAAAATAGAATAAACTCATAATTCTGAGGCTTTGTGTGAAATATGAATAGCCATTGTGTGGAGGATTTTTCTATTGCTAATTATAATTACATATTGTGGATAATAAAATATGTAAACTTTACTTAAACCATCCTTATATTAGCTTCATGCTGGTCTAACTTGAATACTTCATTGCCAAGATCTAAGACTGCTTACGTACAATCCTTTCTGAAAAAGAGAGATTGTTTTCCATTCTCTGCTCAAGTAACCCAGCCTCCCTATGCACAGCCGCTATTTACCATTCAAACGCTTTCACAACCTTACCGTCACCCATCCATTCAGTATTTACTAAATGCCTACTATGTGCCAGACAGTAGTTTGGAAATATAGAAGTTTTTTTTTTAAGACAAAAGTCAGTGCCTTCCCTGATATTACTTTCCAGTCACCCTCCATTCTCCACAGATTGCCAGAGTCTTGAGGACAATAACTTAAGATTCCTTTGTGTCCACCAGCAGCTTCTTGCATGAAACTCCACAAAGAGGTGAACCTCAAAAGTTTCTCTGAATAAAGAGATTTCATGGAAAAGAAGAATCTTGGAGCTAGAAAGAGCCTCAGAGCCTTTGTTTTGCTGTGCTGTGTCATTGTAAAAGGGCTCTATTATAAAAATAACTTTGGAAAATACAGCATTAAAGTTTTCTTCTTCTGGGGATTCATAATGCACATTAAGGTACTAAAGATGCTTAGAATTCCCACGCTCAATAATTTCCTAGAATTTCCTAAACAATTTTTATCATAGAACTATTGGAGGAATAACATTTTAAGACCCTTTAATTCCTTGCTATTATTTTATTGAAATTAATATAATTTTTTTGCATTTATTTTTAAGATAAACACTGTTAGTTAACCAAGAAAGTTTTTAAAGTACCACCATCTCAAATACCTCTGTACATTTGACATTTGTATAAGAACAGTAATGTTATTTGATGAATTTATGGGTGAGAGATGGACAAGGTATCATTTCTTTTTTGCTTACACTACTTGTTGATACTCTACTTTCTTAAGACCATACGAGGCAGTAGTAGTCATGAATAATCTTACAGCCCCAACTTCCTTTCATTTGCTCCTTGGTTCAGCAGGTTGATCAACTCCTTCTTGATTATTCTCTTTTATGCAGGAAGAACTGTCTTCTCTTTCTGTGCCCATGTTATGGGGTATTTCATCACCTCCCCAACACAACCTTTAACTTTCGATGGATCAAGTTCTCATAAAGCGAAGCAGATTTAACACTTCTCAGATTACAAATGCATGACCATAAATGTAAGACAGCCCCGTGCATAGAAAGTTTATGTCATAATTAGGAATGGAGAGCAAAGCTTTTATAAACCTATTCTCAATTATCTGCAATTCCTTCAAAGCAGAAGTCTGGATCCAGGCTTGGCAGAGCATTTTTCTAGCCAAATGATTATCAATATACACCTGCATTGTTAAAGGATGGCATTGCGAAATAGCCCATTTTCTGCTCCTGCTCCATTTGGTTTACCAGATGTTTTGGCTTTTTCGTTTGCTGAAGAATGAATTGAGTTCCCATGTGTCCCTTTTAAAAAATCATAGCTTTTAAAAATAAAGCTCTCTTCCTAAATGGCAGTCGGCCATAGATAAAGACCAACATGTGTTGCAACTCAGAAAATCTGTTGTTGTGGTTAAGTTTTATGATTTATTGGTAACATTTAATATAGACTTTCTTGATTTTACTTTAATTTTAAAGAAAGGGTGGATTAGAGCTGTTTCCTTCAGTTTGTAAGATATGGGGTACTTATAGAAATTGACTAACTTGATTTTGGTCAGTCAGCTGGTCAGTGACAATGCTGAGTTTAGAATTCTGAAATTCCTTTTCTGCTACTACGTCCATTTCACTGCGCTTTAAGTATAGGTCCTAAGACACTATACTTCTCATTCCTACCCTCACCAGCCTATTACTTCTGAATGTATAATTATGTTAATCATGCTTACTTTACTCAATGAACTAATCTCTTTTATTTCAACTGAAAGAATTTCTTTTACGTTATTCTGTTGCTCTTATTTCAACAAGTCTTCTGTTCTAAAAATGCAGTTTCTTCCTCCAGCAGTAACATGGGTATCAAGGAAGTGAGGTTTTATCTTAGCTCCACATTCTTCCCTCATCAGAGAAAAAAAGATAGAAAGTACATAAGATGAATAAATGTTATTAATCGTGAAAACCCTAGATAGGAACCACCCAAGTTACAAAGTCAAGGAGTAAATCTTGTACACACAGAGGAAGAAGCTATCCTCTAACTTGTATCTATGATGACTGGCTGCGTGTCCACATCAGCATCAAATCTGCAGTCAGCTAGCCTTTTCATTATCATAAGCTGCCATTCCTACTATTCCTATGAGCAATTCCATCTCCAAATCTTTGATCAATATGACCTCTTGACTTTCAATGCTACCATTAAGTACTCAGTATTACTGCACTGGCGCTGTATAAACTTACTTACTTAGAACAAAAATCTCTGTTTTATCTAAACTTTGACAGTATTTTATTTTTATCTCGCCCAGAGCTTTTAACAAATAATTATTAACTTTTAACTCTCCTCTTACAAGGCAACAAAATGTCTAATAACATAATCCAGATATCACAAGGTATACTTTGACTCTCCTTGAAGTGTCTAACATGACTTTGATGTAGTTGAAGTTTAATGTTTAGTTGTTAGAAAGTAAAAATGTTTACTGTCACTATCTTACACCTAAAAAATAACAACATTTGGTGGTACTAGATAATGTAATTACAGAAGGGAAATAAATGCATGTAAAATGAAAAGCTAGAGGAAATATTAAGATTATTTTATGTAGGTAGAAAACCCAATAGAGGCAACTGAGAAACAAAAAAATGTATTAAAGTTAGCAAAAAGTTACTCTGAAAAATCAATAGCCTTATTATAAAACCAATAATTAAAAAACATATAATGAATAAAGAAAATAAGAAGTGAAATGAAATGTTAGTCTCTCAGTTGTGTCTGACTGTTTGCTACCCCATGGACTATAGCCCACCAGGCTCCTCTGTCCATGGAATTTTCCAGGCACAGAAGACTGGAGTGGGTTGCCATACCCTTCTCCAGGGGAACTTTCCAACCCAGGGATCGAACCTGAGTCTCCTGCACTTCAGGCAGATTCTTTGCCATCTGAGCCACCAGGGAAGCCCTGAAGAAAGTACAATTGAATATTATTCAACCATGAGAAAGAAACCCTGCCATTTGTGATAACATGCATGAACCTAAAGGACATTATGCTAAGTGAAATGAGCCAGGAAGAGAAAGAAAAATACTGTATGATCTCATCTGTCTGTAGAAACTCAAAAAAACTGAACTCAGAGTAGATTGTGGTTAGGGTTAGGGATGGAGTAAGCGTGGATCAGATGCAGAGCATGGTGGCTATAGTTAATAATAGAGTATCATAAACTTGAAATCTGCCAAGAGAGGAGACCTTAAGGATTCAGGCAACTTTGTGATGTGAGGCATGTGTTAATTCACCTGATTTTGGTAATCATTTCACAATGTATATATACATCAAGTCATCGAGTCATGTACCTTGCACTGTGTGAGCTCAGTCGGTCGGGTCCAACTCTTTGCAACCCCATGGACTGTAGCCCATCAGACTTCTCTGTCCATGGGATTCTCCAGGCAAGAATAGCAGAGTGGGTTGCCATTTCCTACTTAGGGGATCTTCCCCACCCAGGGATCAAACCCACCTCTCCTGCACTGGTGGGTGGATTCTTTACCATTGCAACACCTGGGAAGATTCATCAGGTATGTTAAACATGCATGGTATTTACCAATTATACCTCAACAAAGCTGGAAAAGAAGTATTAACATAATGGAAGAAAAGGCTCAATTTGTAATAGTAGCACAAATATAAAGTGTCTTGGTACAAATATAACAAAAATATGTAATTTCTATATAAAAAACTATAACTGAAACTTTTAGAATTATTGAGTAAATAAAGCATCTATTTCATCTTATGGTGTAAGACTACATTATAACATAAATGATTCCCTGTAATTAATCTACCCAGCTAACAAAATTCAATAAAAATACCAAAATGGTATTTTTGTTACTACTTCAGCTATTCTAAAATAAATATTAAAAACATAAAATCTCCAAGAAAATTCTGTATACAGAGTGGATTAAAAGTGAGGAGGAATCACTGATCTCCTTTGACAAGATTGATAGTTTAAGCTTTCTTGGAAATTACTTTTAGACCTACTTATAAATAATATTTTTCTCTAATCCTATTCTTGCTACTGATTCACTGATTTTTGTCACCATAAATCCTTCCACTTATTTTAAACTTAAGAAAAAGGCCCTTCCTCACCTTTGAAGTTTTTACTGAAATTGTTCAGCTATGTTTTTACAACATGCCATATCATCTTGGGCTGTACGATACCAATCAGGGACTTTGCTGATGAAGTATTTCCCTTATTCAATTAGTTTGAAAGTTTATAATCTAAGATTAGTTAATTAATCTTTTCAGACTTCCATTCTAATCATAAGTCCACTCTAGAAATCAAGATATCATGCAATCAGAAGTACACCTCAAAGACATGCTCAGCATGAAATGTCTACGTTAAGACCTCATCCATAAATGGATTTTAGTAAGCCCAAGTTTTTCAAAGTGGTTTATTAATTTTATCACTCTAATATAATCAATAGCTTTTTTGATTATTCATTTTGTTAGCAAATAAATAGATTTACCTTCATTCCTAGGTAGATTCAGTCTAAGCTCATTGATTATTCTTATATTTATCATCGTCACTAGTTTTTAAAAGAACTGAAGTTCATGTTGACTAGAGGAGAGGAGATGAAGTCGCTCGAAGTCGCTCAGTCGTGTCCGACTCTTTGCGACCCCGTGGACTGTAACCTACTAGGCTTCTCTGTCCATGGGATTCTCCAGGCAAGAATACTGGAGTGGTTTGCCATGCCCTCCTCCAGGGGATCTTCCCGACCCAGGGATCGAACCCAGGTCTCCCGCATTGGAGGCAGACGCTTTAACCTCTGAGCCACCAGGGAAGCTGGGAATGTCAGTATAATGAACATTTATTCTAAGTGCCAAAAGGGATAATCATTTCCCTTGTTAATAAAAAATGCTTGTTTGTTTGTACAGTAAGAAGAGGGCAAGGGCTTTGGATTTACTTAAGTAATTCAAACAATGTCCTGCACTTAATTTGAATCAATTTGAATTATCTTTTCATGATAAGAAAATCTGTTTACTGTCCTTTGCAAATTGATAAGGATAACTTTAAGCTTATATGAGCAATTAGCATACTATGTTTTCAATTACCTTGCACTTTACTTAGCTATCCTTTGAAATGTGCCATAAAAGGTTTTTTTTCCAGTTCAAATTTGACTTCAGTAGGTGAAAAATCCTTCAGTAAAAATCCTTTGAATGAGACTGAACATTTTTCTCCTGATGACTGTATGTTTAAAGCCTGATGTTACTTGAACACTGCTTTTTGCAAGCTGTGGTTAAAATACTATCTCACACTATAATGTGGAGTGATCATCTCTCAAATTCTAGTTCAATATGTACAGTTTTGCTTTACTTATTTCTCATTTAAAGCACCTTCTATGGATATGCACTGAGTTAATTGTATTACAGATTTTGCTAATATAATCCTCTTGACAACCCTATGGCTTTAGGAATATTTATCCCATTTTACTGATAAAGAAACTGAGAAGCCTGGAGAAGTGTACTTGCTTTCCCAAGGTCATGTCGCTAACATAGGTTAAAACCAGAATTTGAGCCTACATCTATCTCATGCTAAAATCCATGTCTGTTTGTTCTAGTATGTGAATTGCCAAGAATTGACATCTTAATTGACTTGCATTTCCATAAATATGTAATATGAAATATTGTCTTGCTTTTAAAGTAAATTAATATTTAGACTTCTTGCAACCCCACAATTTGGGTTAATACAAAGCAAGTTGACCTTGACACTCCAACTACCAGGAGAAAAGATCAAAGACAGTGGCTCAACCAAAAAAAAAAACAAAAAACAAAGCATTTTGTCTCCATGTAACTGCAGTCAGATGAACTGGGCCCTGACCTGCTCAGTTCATTGAACAGACTCCAGTATCTGCTCTCCGTGGAGGGGCTGAAGTACCCTCAAGGTTGCTGTCATTTGGAATTTGAGGTCATGCCACATTGCACACCTGCACGTCAACTTAACAACCACCTTCTAGCTAGCTCCTGTGGCACACTGAATATTAACAGAATATTGATATAGCAAAAATGCTGTTGTGGGATCCATCATTTGGTAAATCCTCCACCGTCTGCAGTTTTACAGAGCCATTTAATTAGCAATTTTACAACCTCCTCTCCTCTCATTAAATTAATTAATAATTAAGTTCAAATATAGGCATCTTTAATGTCATAATTATATTTCAGCTTTATGGTCACTGGAGTTTAGCTCATTAGAGAAGACACTCATAAACCATGGCCCTGTTTAGTGGCTGAAGTACGTCTATGTCACCCAGCTGATACCAGTTGCTATTACATTTTCTCTATTTCTTTAGTAGCGCTACCATTTTGTAGAATTTCTGTCTCTGTCCTCTGTGAGCATAATCTAACATTTGCAGTAACAACATCAACGAATGTGATGCGAAACAGGTAGGATGTGATGCTGGCAGCCCCCTTTGACTTTATGATGTCTTCCTGGAATATTCTGTAACATTAGCCCTCACTGTGCTTTCTGATTGGATCAATTTCTCCCACATCCACATTTGGCATTAAGCACAGAATAACCATGTCAGAGACTCATGAGTGATGTCCTCTCATTGACTTTATGATTTACTAAGTCAGTAATGGCATTTCACACAATATGGTAGGCTGTACATTACTTTAGATGGAGTGGATTTATTTCAGTCATTATCACTGATTAAACCAGCTTAGTTGAAGAAGCAAAACAAAACTTGCCTTTGAAATTGTTCTTATTTAATTTCATTCGCCTTCGCATAACCCAGGACAGTGCTAATTATTCCTTGATGGAGCTCATATTTCTAATGTAATTCATATGTAAATTCTAATTTGATTCATATGGGAATGTTTGTGTTCCTTGCCTCGTTTCAGGCAAGAACACAAACACAGCATTAAAACTGTTTGGAAATGAAAACTTGCCGTTGCCATTTTTGACCTGGCTTTGATTTGCTTTGCTTTGTTGTTTCTATAGTAAAGCTTAATCATTTTTGAAGCTTAAGATTTTAAACTGTACTTTAGGGGATAAAAGCAATATTTACACCTTTAAAGAATTTGGGGATATTTTGAAGGTGCAAATTGCATTCTCCCATGCTAACAAAAGCCTTACCATTTAAAGCTTTATTCAAGTTTTCCCTGAAAGAAGATATTCTTAAGAATCTAAGTTCCTTAAAATGACAAACTTTATAAGCTATATTAAAGGAAAATATAATAATTATTTTACTGTCTTGTTGGAAACAGGCTGTCATGAAAATGAAATAAGAATTGAGCAGATCTCAAATTAAAGGGTCTTTAAAAACAATTAATGATGGGTTGTTATAAGTTTGAATAGTCCTTGGTGTTGTAACTGTCATCTTTGAAGAACTATGAGCTAAGATAATGCCATGCTTTTAAAAACGCACTAGGCTTAACCTGCAATGTTTGCCAAAAATATTAGATGCCACAAGGTCAAAAACAGGTGGAAAGTCTATAGGGTGTTCTATCTAAAACACACACTCAATTAACAGTGCAAGGTAATGCAAAGAGATGTGTGTGTGTGTGACAGGCGTATCTGAAGACCCTGAGCAAGAAACTGAAAGTGGAAAAGATAAATTGTTACTGGACCAAAGCGTGGGTCCACTGGCCCACTAAGTGAAGCCAGTCTCTTGACCTTAGGCTGTGGTAAAGGACAAGGCAACATTTAGTGTAAGGTGCCAGACAAGGGTCAAAAACCCCAAACTCCTTGAAGGTTTTCAGCAACGTGTTTTTAGAGGCCAGGTAAGGGAGGGGGTCCCAGGATAGGTGATCAGCTTGTGCATAATCTTCTAATCAGTTGATGGTGACATAACAGGGTGATGTTACAGGGGTTGACACTGCCAATTCTCAGGCTCGAGTAAGACTGGGAAAGCAGTGCTCTTGGTCTTCAAGTTGTTAATTTCTTCCATTAGGTGGGCATATTGGTATCTGTAAAACAACTCAGGAAATGTGCATCAGACACTATTATTTAGGTACTTTAGAGCGGAATTAAAGCAGAAGATATGGGGGAGGGGTCTGTCTTGGGAAGACCCTATAGGGTCCTACTGAGTTACAAAGTGACAGCGAGGTTGGTGAGGAGCTGACTATCAGTTTAGCTGTCTTCCAGGGAAGCTTCAAGGCCAGAGATGTACAAAGGCTCTTTGCACTCTGCTAATTTGGCTTTTAGTTTACCAGGTGTGTGTGTGTGTGGGGGGGTGTGTGTGTGTGTGTGTGTATGCACGCACATGTACCTATTCTCTCCCCATTCTACAGTGACATTGGATTACATCTTCATGCCCGATAAATTTTATATGTTGTGTTTTAGACAAACATTTCACAAAGATGTTTCCAATATAATTAAAGAAGAATGGGAAAATATCTAAGATGAATGACCTGAGATTAAAAAGTTAAACCACAACTAGACCTATTTTCCACTTCAACCATATTGCCCTTGACACTTTTTTAAAGTGAAGAAGTTGATTCCTGCTTCTCTGCCGTCTCTCATTACTCATCCGTAACACACTGCCTTGTGATGTATTTCATACAAGTCAAGGAAGCTGCGATGTTTCAGTTAAGTAAAAATTGCTCACAGTAGAAAGAACATAGATAAATAATGATGTATCTGTATTTGGCATCGGATCCTCTTTGCATTGCAGTCAGAAAGGACCTTTTCAGTCATAATTCCCTCACATAGACTGACTTTGTAATATCTAGGACATAATTACACTTGCATTCAATACNGTTTCAGTTAAGTAAAAATTGCTCACGGTAGAAAGAACATAGATAAATAATGATGTATCTGTATTTGGCATCGGATCCTCTTTGCATTGCAGTCAGAAAGGACCTTTTCAGTCATAATTCCCTCACATAGACTGACTTTGTAATATCTAGGACATAATTACACTTGCATTCAATACGCACACACACATACCCGCACACATCACGCCAACATTAGAGCTGTCCGAAACTATTTTCAATAATTGATTTGCCGTTTAATTGAACAGCATGACTGACTAACATAGCTCATTACTTTACTCATTAGTTAATTATCGAAGAAAGTAGGACAAGTCAATAAAATGGAAGGCTGTAAATTCCAATACTAATTAGCACCATTTCCTCAGAGACATATTTAAGGACAGATTGGCTACCTGAATGTCCTAGGACCTTGCAGATGAAGGAGAAAGGTAGATGCGTCGTAAATCCATATTACTAGAAAGAAAGACGAGTAGACAATAAGTAGACATGTAGGCTTGTACTTAGCAACTGGGTAAGAAATCATTATTAGGAGAAAGGAGGCACCTTCATTTAGCATACTTGGAAAACAATTTGCAAAACAAACACGCATTGCTTTCTCTTTTAAAATGATATTTCCCACTTTGGTTTGTACATCCAGTTTTATGGACATGATCAGTGTAAATGACATTTATGTGCAGATTTCTGATAAATGGGTTCCATGTTCGATAGCATTTGATGAGAGGGAGAAGAGCTTTTCAAAGCTGACAAATAGCTCTTTTCGACTTATGAGAAAGGGTAAGCATTTATGCTTATTCAATCTACATTTACCTTATGTAACCAAAAGATGTAGCTATATATTTGTTGTTCAATAAGTTACAAACAGATCCATACAAACACTCTCACACACATACAAACCTGCATGCAGGCACACACGCAGGCACCTGCCCACATTTTGTCTTTCTCATCACATAGGACGAGATCCAAAGTCTCCTTGGACAGTGCTAGTTTTATGCCTTGGAAAAAAAAGTCATCCTTTTATTGGGACTCAACATTCTCTCATGTACATAGTGGGAACAATGAGAACTCCATTTCAGTGTTGTTAAGGAGCCAAGAATAAATAATAAATGGCCTGTTGTAGCCGTGACTGTCATGGGCCTAGCATGGGCCTCGCTCTGTCCTTGATGAAATCCCTAGTCAGTCTGTATGAGACTAACAGGTGACCCAGCATAATCGTTGGTTCAGTTACGACAGAAAATCATCTCTACAGTAAGAGATTTTGACCATAGAGTTACTAATTGAAATTATCAGAGCTTACGGGTCTGACTATAGTTGAATATGGGGCTTCCCTTGTGGCTCACCAAAGAATTGATGCTTTTGAACTGTGGTTTTGGAGAAGACTCTTGAGAGTCCCTTGGACTGCAAGGAGTTCCAACCAGTCCATCCTAAAGGAGATCAGTCCTGGGTATTCATTGGAAGGACTGATGTTAAAGCTGAAACTCCAATCCTCTGGCCACCTGATGTGAAGAGTTGACTCACTGGAAAAGACCCTGATGCTGGGAAAGACCGAGGGCATGAGGAGAAAGGGACGATGGAGGATAAGATGGTTGGATGGCATCACCGACTAAATGGACATGGGTTTGAGTAACTCCGGGAACTGGTGATGGACAGGGAGGCCTGGTGTGCTGTGGTTCATGGGGTTGCAAAGTGTCAGACACAACTGAATGACTGAACTGAACTGAACTTGTGGCTCAGCTGGTAAAGAACCCACCTACTAATGCAGGAGATGCAAGAGATGTGGGTTCAATCCCTGGGTTGAGAAGATTCCCTGAAGGAGGAAATGGCAACCCACTCCAGTATTCTTGCCTGGGAAATCCCATGGACAGAGGAGCCAGGCGGGCTATAGTCCATGGGGTCACAGAGAGTCAGAGATGACTTAATGACTAAATGGCAGAGGCAGCAGCATGATCATATGTGTGATATGGACTGTACGTGAAGGGAGCGCTGTTAGGAAGGCAGAGCTTTTACCTGGTTCTTTGGTGATGATATTTGGTGGAGCCTTTCCTGTAAGAAGTAGCAGATTCATCGTCCGGGAATCTTGATCCCTTTTGCCTACAGCTTCCCAAAGATTGTGGTGGAATTGGATCTAATAGGGTGCAGAGCTTCACACTGATTTTACACCTAGTTAAACTCAGCTATAAAAAGAGAAATATCAGCATTTGTGTAGCCTGTGAAATTCTCCATGTGTATTTTCAAGTATACATAGCACTTGTATGTAGATACAGCCATTATTAACTTATAAATATTAAAACTGGATGAAGGTACTCAAGGATATGAAGTTGATTAAAAGTAAAAGAAACACAAGCTGGAGTCAAGATTGCCGGAAGAAATATCAATAACCTCAGATATGCAGATGACACCACCCTTATGGCAACAGAGGATGAGATGGCTGGATGGCATCACCAACTCGATGGATATGAGTTTGGGCAAACTCTGGGAGTTGGTGATGGACAGGGAGGCCTGGCATGCTTTGGTTCATGGGGTCGCAAAGAGTCAGACATGACTGTGTAACTGAACTGAACTGAAAGCTGAGATGGAAATTTATCTTTCAGATATCCAGTGCTCTTTTCATAATCCTAAATATTTTATAGTCATAAAATATTATGTCCAGAAGGATGTCCAATATTGCCAAGTCAACTCTCTTGGTTCAGAAAAAGGACATGCAACCTCCAAAAGGTTAAGCAAATTTCACAAGCTTTGTGATCATATGTTGTGTAGTTTGGTTGAGATTCCGGGTCTCTTTGTCTCATGTTCCTTTGCCCCTTCACTAATCCACATGCCCCTTCCCTAGGGAATTGCCTTAATCCCCCTATACTCTCTCTTCTTCACTTTCCTCTGCTTCACTCCCTTTTCCAGCTTAGACTCAGTTTTGGCAGAGAAGAAGAAAAAAAAAAAAAGGAGAAAACACTTTGTCTTTTCAGTAAAGAGCCATAAGCCCCCCTCTTTCTGACCTATAACAGCTTCCTCTGGGGTGACTATATCTATTCTTCAGGTTTTCTTGTTTGTTCAGTATATATAATGGGTGGAAAGAGCTGAAGGAGAACTCCCAAATTTCTCTTCATGGGTAAACCTTTGCATAGTCTCCCTGACCTACCCCCATGCTAGATTTCCAGCCCTGTGTCCTGCCCTTGTTCCTACAGGTGCTTGTGTTCCTAATATATCAATTTGCACATATTCACAGGATACCTCAGGGGCTTCCCCTTTTCTGGGCCTTTGTTCATTCCAAACCCTCTAGCCAAAATGCACTTACCTCTCTTCCATCTGACTTGGTCAGAACTCTATTCAGCCCGATAAGACACATCTTAACATCATCTGCTTAAGGACACTCTCCATGACCCTCTGGGAGGAATCAATTCTTTGACCCCCATAAAACATTTTGCTGCTACCAGAGTCCACATCCCAGCATGTTAGCCAGCTCAGAGCTCAGGGTATGAGTATGTTCACGCTCTGTCGTGTGGGACTCTTCTGTGACCCCATGGCCTGTACCGCCAGGCTCCTTTGTCCATGGGGTTTCCCGGGCAAGAGTGCTGCAGTGTGCTGCAATTTCCTTCTCAAGGGCATCTTCCCAACCCAGGCACTGAACCCACATCTCAGGACTGGCAGGCAGGCTCTCCACCACTGAGCCAGCAGGGGAAGCCCTTTACCTAGCGGTGTTGTGTTGCCCAGTCTCTGAGTTGCGTCCAGCTCTTTGTGACCCCGTGGACTGCAGCGAGCCAGGCTTCCCTGTCCCTCTCTATCTTCCAGACTTTGCTCAAATTCATAGCCATTGGAATATGGATTTTATCTACTGGAAAAATCATAGCTTTGACTCTACAGACCTCGGTCAGCAAGGCGTTTTCTTTGTTTTTAATATGCTGTCTAGGCTTGTTACCGGTTTCCCTTTAAGGAGCAAGTACCTACTAGTTTCATGGCTGTCGTCCCTGTCTTCAGTGATTAGCATTCAGTTCAGTTCAGTCCCTCAGTTGCATGAGACTCTGTGACCCCATAGACTGCAGCATGCCAGGCTTCCCTGTCCATCACCGGCTCCCAGAGCCTCCTCAAACTCATGTCCATTGTATTGGTGATGCCATCCAACCATCTCATCCTCTTGTCTTTTCCTTCTCCTCCTGCCTTCAATCTTTCCCAGCATCAGGGTCTTTTCCAATGAGATGGTTCTTCACATCAGGTGGCCAAAGTATTGGAATTTCAACTTTAGCATCAGTCCTTCCAAGGAATATTCAGGACTGATTTCCTTTAGGATGGATTGGTTGGATTCCCTTGCAGTCCAAGGGACTCTCAAGAGTCTCCTCCAACACCACAGTTCAAAAACATCAATTCTTCGGCGCTTAGCATTCTTTATAGTCCAACTCTCACATCCATACATGACCACTGGAAAAATCATAGCTCTGACTAGACAGACCTTTGTTGGTAAAGTAAAGTCTCTGCTTTTTAATATGCTGTCTAGGTTGGTCATAGCTTTCTTCCAAAGAGCAAGCATCTTTTAATTTCATGGCTGCAATCACCATCTGCAGTGATTTTGGAGGCCCCCAAAAATAAAGTCTGTCACTGTTTCCATTGTTTCCCCATCTATTTGCTATGAATGATGGGATTGGATGCCACGATCTTAGTTTTCTAAATGTTGAGCTTTAAGCCAACTTTTTCACTCTTCTCTTTCACTTTCATCAAGAGGTTCTTCTTTGCTTTCTGCCATAATGGTCGTGTCATCTGCATGTCTGAGGTTATTGACATTTCTCCCAGCAATCTTGATTCCAGCTTGTACTTCATCCAGCCTGGCATTTCACATGATGTACTCTGCACAGAAGTTAAATAAGCAGGGTGACAATATACAGCCGTGAGGTACTCCTTTTCCTATTTGGAACCAGTCTGTTGTTCCATGTCCAGTTCTAACTGTTGCTTCCTTACCTGCATACAGGTTTCTCAAGAGGCAGGTCAGGTGGTTTACTATTCCTATCTCTTTAAGAATTTTCCACAGTTTATTGTGATCCACACAGTCAAAGGCTTTGGCGAAGTCAATAAAGCAAAAGTAGATGTGTTTCTCAAACTCTCCTGCTTTTTCAATGATCCAGAGGATGTTGGCAATTCGATCTCTGGTTCCTCTGACTTTTCTAAATCCTGCTTGAACATCTGGAAGTTCATGGTTCACGTATTGCTGAAACCTGGCTTGGAGAATTTTGAGCATTACTTTGCTAACATGTAAGATGAGTGCAATTTTGAGCATTCTTTGGGATTGGAATGAAAACTGACCTTTTCCAGGCCTGTGGCCATTGCTGAGTTTTCCAGATTTGCTGGCATATTGAATGCAGCACTTTCACAGCATCATCTTTCAGGATTTGAAATAGCTCACCTGGAATCCCATCACCTTCACTAGCTTTGTTGATAGTGATGCTTTCTAAGGTCCACTTGACTTCTCATTCCAGGATGTCTGGCCCTAGGTGAGTGATCATACCATTGTGGTTATCTGGGTCATTAAGATCTTTTTTGTACAGTTCTTCTGTGTATTCTTGCCACCTCTTCTTAATACCTTCTGCTTCTTTAGGTCCATACCATTTCTGTCCTTTATTGTGCCCACCTTTGCATGAAATGTTCCCTTGGTGTATCTTACTTTCTTGAAGATATCTCTATTCTTTCCCATTCTATTGTTTTCCTTTATTTCTTTGCATTGACACTGAGGAAGGCTTTCTTATCTCTCCTCCCTATTCTTTGGAACCCTGCATTCAAATGTGTGTATCTTTCCTTTTTCTCCTTTGCCTTTTGCTTCTCTTCTTTTCTCAGCTATTTGTAAGGCCTCTTCAGACAGCCATTTTGTCTTTTTGCATTTCTATTTCTTGGGGATGGTCTTGATCACTGCCTCCTATACAGTGTCATGAGCCTCCATCCATAGTTCTTCAGGCACTCTGTCTATCAAATCTAATCCCTTGAAATTATTTGTCCCTTCCACTGTATAATCATAAGGGATTTTATTTAGTTCATACCTGAATGCTCTAGTGGTTTTCCCTACTTTCTCCAATTTAAGTCTGAATTTGTCAATAAGGAGTTCATGATTTGAGCCACAGTCAGCTCCTGGTCTTATTTTTGCTGACTGTGTAGAGCTTCTCCATCTTTGGCTGCAAAGAATATAGTCAATCTGATTTTGGTATTGACCATCTGTTAATGTCCACTNNAGCCCAACAGGCTCCCCCATCCCTGGGATTCTCCAGGCAAGAACACTGGAGTGGGTTGCCATTTCCTTCTCCATTGTGTGAAAGCGAAAAGTGAAAGTGAAGTCGCTCACTCGCGACCGACTCCTAGCGACCCCATGGACTGCAGCCTACCAGGCTCCTCCATCCATGGGATTTTCTAGGCAAGAGTACTGGAGTGGCTTGCTATTGCCTTCTCCGGTTAATGTCCACTATCCCGTACTAAATCATTAAATCACTGTACACATCTTATTCTTCTTTGTTTACATAAATGCTGAACACAGAATCTGGTACAAAATGTGACATTGGCAAATATTAATTGAACAAGTGAATAGATAGGCAAATTAAAAATTAGTAAGATGAAATACTTGAAAAGATATTTTGAAACCTTTTGCCTTTGAAAAAACTGTGAAAAAAATTGCAATAATATTCTAAAGTAAAGTAGCTATGGAATTTGTCACATTTAGAGAAAGTTTTTTCAAGATTGCACTTTTGTATTTTGAAATAGAATTTCCAAGTACATAGATTAAAATATCTTAGTTACAATTTTGTAGGATATATTATTAAAGCACAATTTAAGAAAATCACTCTAAGTAAATTTTAAATGAAGTCAAAGTTAAATATAAAGGAAAATC